>LZPO01055440.1:72582-88467 GCA_001675575.1 Neotoma lepida
GTCAACATGGGTGATACACTGAAGAGTAAAGGTTACAAAAAGGGCAATATTTGCACACTGAGTACTATAAGGTATTATTGAAAGGAAACCAAAAATATACAAATGGAAAAAAGTTGGTGTTTATGGAGCAGACAGTTTAATGTTATTAAAATACATCACTGAAGAAGAACTACATACCCATTGCAATGCCTATCAAAGTTCATCTACAGAAATAGAAAAAGATTACTTGAAAGTCACATGGAGTTCCAAAGAACTCTGAATAGTTAAAATAATACCAAACAGGAAAAAAATTGGAGGCTTCACCCTTACTAATTCAAAACACTGTCACAGTAAAGAAGATAGTGTGATATTGACATGCAACAGAAATGTTGACTAATGGAACAGAGTAGAGCCCGAAGTAAACTTTTATATCTAAGATGATATAATTATCTCTGCTAATAAAGTCATGAATACACAATGGAAAAGAATTATCTTATGAATGATCGGTGTTAAGGAAACCAAATAGCCATATACAAGAAAGTGAAATTGGACCCATATCTCACATTATGCACAAAACATAAGTTTAAATGAACAAAGACCCAAAGTAAAATGTTTAGAGTTTCATATTCCTGGATTGAAACACAAGGAAAACTGCTTTGATACATTGGACATAGAAAAGATTTATTGGATACAGCAACATTTTTAAGGAAAACAAAAGCAAAAAACACAAGAAAATTATGACCAACTAAAAGGCTTCTGCACAACAAAGGCAAACAATCTACAAAGTAGATAAATATTTATAAGCTGAATATCTGACAGATAATTTTCAAAATATACATTCTTGTAATACAGTNGCTAAACAAAATAGACAGANAATGGATTTGAACAGACATTTCTCCAAAGAAGGTATATAAACAGCCAACAGATAAATAGAAAGGTNGTCATGTCACTGATATTCTGAAAAGTGCAGTGCACCCTAACATGACAAGTTGAAACTACAATGAGATACTGTCTTCCTCTGTGGCATTAGCTACTGTCAAGAGGAAAAAGTCAAGTGGAGGTGAGGATGAGGAGGAAGGCAACGCTACACTTTTCTTGATAATGTAGATGAGTGTATCCATGATGGGCAGCAGAGAATGNTTTCTCAACAAATAATAATAAAAATTAGAAAATGAAGCTATTATGTGATCCTTCTTCTAGAAATATANTGAAAGAAATGGAAACCACAGTCTCAGGTGGAAGTCTGCACTCCCATGTTCACTACTTTAAAAAAATCACAACAGGCAAAATGTGGAAATGAAGTAAATGAATGTGGCAATTCACAGAAGTGAAGATATATAGTAAATTCAAATGTCTAATATGGGGTAAGTGGTAAAGAAAACACACTATAGACATATGTCAGATATTAAAATGGCTTCACTTTTCCATCCTTTTACACTGAGGTTATGCCTATCCTTGATGTTAAGGTGTGCTTCTGGATGCAGTAGAAGGATGGATGCTGTTTTTGCATCCATTCTGCTAGAATTTGTCTTTTATTACAGAATAGAGATCATTGATGTTGGAAGATATTAATGAACAGTTTTTGTTTCTTTCTGTTATTTTGTTTTTGTTGTAGTGGTGATGGTGATGATGGTTGTGGTGGTGGTGGTGGTGGTGGTGGTGGTGGTGGTGGTGGTGGTGGTGGTGGTGGTGGTGGTGGTGATGGTAGTGGTGCTGGTGGTGTGTGGGTGTGTGTGTGTTTCCTCTTTTGATTTCCTGGTCAGGGATTATTTATTCCTGGGTATGATTAACTTGGTTAGATTTTGTTAGGTTGGACTTTTCCTCCTAGTGTCTTCTGTAGGGCTGGAGTCATAGACAGATATTGCTTAAATATCTGTCTGGTTTTATCATGGAATGTCTTCTTTTCTCTATCTATTGTGATTGAAAATTTTGCTGGGTATAGTATTCTGGTCTGGCCTCTGTGGTATCCTAGAGTCTGTAGAACATATCTGTTCCAGCTCTCTGCTTTTAGATTCTCCAATGAAATATCAGGTATTATTCTATTAAGTCTGCCTTTACTGTTACTTGGTAATTTTCCCTTGCAGCTTTTAATATTTTCCTTTGCTCGGTATGTTTATTGTTTGTATTATTATGTGCCAAGGGGAAATTCATTTATGTTCTAGTTTATTTGATGTCCTNTATGCCTCTTGTACTTTGACAGGCATCTATTTCTTTAGGTTAGGGAAATTATCTTCTGTGATTTTGTTGAAAGTATTTTCTGAGCCTTTGACCTGGGTTGCTTCTCCTTCTGTTCCCATTACTCTTCGACTTGGTCTTTTTATACTGTCCCAGATTTTCTTGATGTTCTGTTCCAGGATATTTTTAGATTTAACGTTTTCTTTGACTAAGGTATCCATTTCTTCTATTGTGTCTTCACTGCCTGCGATTCTCTCTTCCATCTCATGTATTCTATTGGTGAGGCTTGCCTCTGAGGTTTCTGTTTGAGTTCCAAATTTTTTTCATTTTCAGATTTCCCTCAGCTTGGGTTTTCTTTATTGATTCTATTTCCACTTTCAGGTCTTGAACTGTTTTATTCATTTCCTCTTCAAGGACCACTATCATATTCATAAAGGCTATTTTAAGGTTCTTATNTTACACTTTAGTTATGTTGCAATTCTCAGGGCTGACTATGACTATGGTAAGGTTCTGGACTGCAGTGGAGACATATTATTCTGACTGTTATTGTGTTTTTACAGTGGTTTCCAGGTATCTTGGTTTGGGAAGATCGTAGTTCTGTGTGCTATCTGGTCTTGTTATGTTGGGTGCATCTTTATTACTTGGTTTCTGTTGCCCTCTCTGCTTCTTAGAAGGGTGTGGTGACTGTGTGTCTGGGATCCTTCTAGGTGTAGCCATTGGGGGTGTCTGATAAAAAGGTGTTTCTGGGTATGGAGGGGCTGACACTTAGGAATGGATATGGGCTGGGAGGAGTTAGGGTGTAGTGGGTCCACAGGAGATAGGATGTTCTTCCAGGATCTGCTTAAACCCCTGGGAATGGGGGCAGAAAGTGAGACAATGCCGCAACAGGTAGTCTGCTACAGAGCTGGGGATGAGACTGGGGGGTTGGATTTAGAGGAAAGGATGGAGAATAAACATCTGAAGCTCACCTACCTGCTTCTCTGCTCCACTTTCCTCTATGGCAGCCTTGGCTCCAGGTTTCCAGGGAGTGCTTCCTGGAGTTGANGACTGGGATAACAGTGAGTCAGGGAAAGACAGCTGGAGGTGAAGATCTCTGTGATCCACTGGAGACTGGGGCAGCAAGTGAGGCTGCTATAGAGATGGGAGATTAGATTTGGAGGAGAGAGGAGGAAGAGGTGAAGATCTGCACTTAGCCTGCCTGCTTTCTAGTTGGAGTGTAATCCTTTCTTCAAATGCTGTCTAATTTATCAGAAAAAAAATTCTCTTACCATTGCTTTGTACTTGACTCTAATAAAAATAATATAGGCATGACCATGTGCAAGTATGGTAGTCTCTTTTCTTCCATGACTTTTTACCTNATATTAGTTAATCTACTATCATTTCTTTCTTGACCCTTGCCGAGGAAAACAGCCATGCTCACATATTGTCTTTCTGGGAGTCAACTTTTTTTTTTTTTCCCCATGAAAAGTTTTTCTTTACTCTGAACTTATCACCTCCAATATCAGTGGTGCACTTAGTGCTGTTAGGAAGCTGCTCTCCATCTCCCATACTTTCAGAGAAACAACCATATTTTATGTCACGCAAGGTTTCAAATCCTGACTTTGTAACTCAGTAGCTATACAACACTGTAAAAACTACTTCATCATCTCTGTGCTGATATTCTCTCATTTACTAAGTAGTGTTGAAGAATTTATTTCAAACATTGAATTTTAAACAAAGCTGCACATAAAATAAATGTGTTATAAGTCCTATCTCATTGTCACGACTCTACATTATTTCTTTGACTACATCTGCCCTTTCAAATTTAACATGAATATGTTTCTCCTGAGGTTTAAACAAAAAACTCTTTCTCAAACAACAATAAGAAACATAGGAAATAAGAAGATGAATTATTGATACATATTGCCAGAAGTTGTTAATAGCCTATGAGGGATGNTGGGAAGCAGTAATGAAGGGAAAAGTGGGCTAAGGACTGAAATAAGAATTCAGGTAGGAGATTCTAATAATTCAGGTGAGGAATGACACCTCAGAAAAGTTATGGTGGCTTGAAGAGATTACTTTTTACCGTTTATCAATTCTAAAACTCGAGTACAAGTAAAAGATAAGAACCTAGACAGTTACCATGGCAGTGATGCACCTGTCACATCACCTTCTGGCTCCCAAAAGGAGTGCCCAACCTCCNAGCCTGCTTATTCAACTCAATCTCTGAGTCCTTCAAGACTCGTTGGTTCATTCCGGCCATCTGAATGTAAACCCCATCAGACTAAATTCTCCTTTCAGCTGGATACCAGACTGGTGACATAAACAGAATTCCCATAACAGTGGCTTGATTGAGAAATAACCCAGATATGTTGGAACACTTACACCCCAGTTGTTAGAGCTTTCGGGGAGCATACAGAACCTTTGAGAAGTGCAGCCTTGCAGGAGGAAGTACTTCACTGGGGGTAGGCTGGGGGGGGGTTAGAGCCTCACCCCACTTACTGTGCTGTTTCTGTTTCCCCTGTGTGGATAAAAACGTGTTCATCCATCTTCCTGATCCTGCTTTCATGCTCTCCATTATGAACTCTTCTTCTGGATCCACAAGAAAAAATAATCTCATTCTAATGTAAGTTGTGTTTGGTCATGATATTTTATCATGGAAAAGTAACACAATCAAAGGTTGTAATAGAGGTAATAAAAAGTGGCAGAAGTTGACATATGTTGCCAATAGAGTAGCATGTGTGATGAGTAAATGACATGGATGTGGGGTGGGAGGGNANTGAGATTGGTGGTTGTATTTTTGTTCACTGGTAGAAAATACCTTCTAGTATTTGAGTAAATTACTTTGTAGATTGCTCTGCTTTTAAATGTAGATGCTTCAGGAAATTTGATGGTTATGAAAGCAAAAGAGTATTTTAGGACTGATCTAGAACAATATATAATATAAAAATTAGCATAGTTTATGGGAGATTATAAAGTTTCATCATGTGTTTTATATATATATATGTATATATATGTTCTTTGTGTAGGTTTTATTTACAGTTCATGAAAAATATGGATCAAATGCTGACAGTAGCTATTTATGCAAAATTAAAGCTAATGGAATTATTTTATAGTGACACCTTTTTCTCAACATAAAGGACAAGTGATATGACAAAAGCAGTGAAAAGCTTACCATCCATTAATCAGTTATCTGTATAAAACTTGTCTAAGAAACTCACAGGGTTACATGTTATTATTGTAAGAAGTGTAGAGAGATGTTATCTGCCACTGCTGAGGGAACACATTTAATGAATAAAATTAATAAAAAGAAATGCATGAGTCTAGAATATACTCTTATAAAATAAATATGTATAAACCTCATAAGTCCTCCAAAGAACACTGATTACGTTGCAAATAGGAATTATTTGATATATGGTGATATATAAACTTAACAAAATATATCCTGATCTTTTATTTACATAATAATAATAATAATAGTAGTAGTAGTAATTCATTTTCGGCAGAACTTAATCACGCTTTACAAAATTTTTTATTCTATGTACCTTAGTTCTGATGACATATTTGTTTACATAAAATAAATTTTCTCCTGCTTATCTTTCCTCCTCTTCCTTTTTAAAACCAAACACTACATTTCAGATGTGACAGCAATGTTAAAATTGATGAGTTTAATTTGTAACTGCACCGAGTCAACAACTATTTAAGTTTTGTTTTGTTTTGTTTTGTTTTGTTTTGTTTGTTTTAGTTATTCCCTTCAAATCTAATGGAGTTTTTTTTTCTATCACCCTATAATACAGTTTGTCAATAGTTTTTTTTCTGAAGGACTTTAAATTGATGAGCAAATGGATTTGGAGAGACTTAGGAACTCCATTCCACAAATTAAAAGTAATTTTGACAAATAATATATTGCATACATTTTCAAAGAATTCTTTTCTTTAGAACCTACATTTGAATAACATACAGAGTAANTTTATCCTACATAGTAAAAACTATCTGTCCTAAAATATGATGGATATAGTTTATTATCTTTTTAGCTAATAAAATCATGTTTGTCTCAAAGATTGTGTTTGTCATTTGTTTTTTAAAATGAACTCTACTTAGGACATTACTTTAGTCTTTACTGACTCAAGGCCATAAGGACAGGTACCAGGCAGGGTTCTACCTCTTCTAGACCTTCATCTGATGTAAGTGGAAGGAATTATTCAATGCATGTTTGGTACAGGACAATTGACCCTTTATGTACAACTAAAATTTAGAGCAAGTCACAGACTAGAGTGGTTAAAGGAGCTATAATGCTAGAGATACTACACATTCCATTCAAACTCTAGCCTTTTCCCTCCTCTTAAAAAGCATGCACTTAAGTGGGGTGAGGCAGTTATTTGNTTTTTCAAAAACCACATTTAGGGATACATTCATAGGACTGCTTTGATTATTTAAGTGAAATTGTTATAGCAATAGAGACAGNATAATCTCAGAAAACTCATTTGTACCCAATCTATGTGGTTATCTGGAAATTTACAGAATGGTTGATTCATTCAAACTAATTATGCCATTTGTAACTTAAGCCTTCATACCTTGGCAAGAGCAAGGTTCAATTTATCATGAAAGCAAAGGTGCCTTAACACTAAACTTTTCTTCTAAGTTTATGTTTGGACATGTAAAGAAACTAATCCCCAAGCAATCAGAATGATATTTTTCTTTTCAATATTTTACAATTAGAATCCTTTGAATTCAATCATCAGCTATGCACTTTTTCTACATTTTCTTGTCACTTGAGACTATTGAAGTCCACTTTCTTAAACTTTCTTATTCTCAAATAAAAACTTAAGGTTATAAAATGTGTGTAAATATCTCATGGGGTAATTTTTCTCATATAACCTATTCAGAAATATGTGATTTTACAAAAGAGGGTGACTAAAACTTATTTTTAAGATCAAACAACAACAACAACAACAACAAAAATTTGAATGTATACTGTTTTAAAATTGAGTGATGACTACTGGCCATCTAAAAATTTCCCAGATTTGGAGCTGGGACAATTGAAAAATATATGAGTATTTCACATGTCCTTCATATTACAAGTTTCTTAAGTTGTCAGAGCCACTCCACNAATGCCTGTGTTTTGCTGCCATTAAATGACCCAGCATAAGCCAGACCTATNAGGAGAAGGCTACAAGGATATTTCTATTAATACTTCATACTTCTTTCAAGCAAGAACAGAAAGAATTTGTGTAATGGTTGCTCTTATTCCAAGTCTTCTAGTTTTCNTTCTGTTGTTGTGAAGTATCACTGACAAAAAGCAACCTTGGGAGGAAAAGNTTGATTTGGTTGACATAGTCCATCATCAAGGGAAACTAAGGCAGAAACTAAAGGCAGGAGCCTGAAGCAGAAANCACAGAGGAATGCTGCTTACTGGCTTGTTCTCTCTAGCTAGCTCANCTAGCCNTTTTATANATCCCAGGCCCACCTGCCTAGGGATGTCCCACNCACAGTGATCTGGGTCCTCCCATATTAATAAAGAATAAAGAAAATGCCTAATATACATGTNCACAGGCCAATCTGATAGAGAAAATTCCCCAACTGAGGTTCCTCCTTGCCAAGTGTGTCAAGTNNACCACCAGATTAACTATCAGAATCATTTATAAGCCAANTTTACAGAAATTTTAAATATAACTGAAATTTAACAAAAGGGCCTTGATTTTTAGAGACATGAAATAATAGGATCATAAAACTGTAACATGAATTGCTAACTGGTCTTATTAATAAAAATCCCAGAGCCAGATATTGGGGTGAAAGCTGAAAGATCAGAGAGATAGAATAAGCCAGCAACAAGTTCTTACTGCTAGGAAATCCTCAGCCCAAGAGAGAGGTACTTCCTGTACACTCACACCTATATACTTTTCTGTGCCCTACCATCTTACTTCCTCTCTTCACCCAGATACATCACTTCCTTTTTGCACAGCTCTATCACTTCCTATCTGTCTGTATAGACCTCCAGACCTCTATGGTTAACTAGTGCTGGGATTAAAGGTGTGTGCCACCATGCCTGGCTCTGTTCCCANTGTACTTGATCTCACAGAGATCTNNATGAATCTCTGCCTCCTGAATGCTAGGATTAGAGGCATGTGCTACCACTGTCTGACTTCTATGTTTAATATAGTGCCTGGCTTTTTCCTCTGATCACCATGCAAGCTTCATTTATTAGAGTACAAATAAAATATCACCACAAGGATAGAATTTGAAAATAAAATGTATAAATATAAATGATCTACTTATGATTCAGCTTATTCTTTTAACTGTATGAGAGAAATAAATATTCAATAGATATTGTTTACTAAATTTTGAATTTTGATTTACTCCTGAGCTATCATTAGGTAGCAGCAGCAAACCACAGTTCTCAGGACCCATTACGACATCATTCTTTGTTACCCGTGTTTGTGGATAGAAGTATTATTCAATACCATAAACACACACACACACACACACACACATACACACACACACACACATACCATTTTCTTATTATAGTTACTTTATATTTGTCCAAAGGTAGAGAGTTGGAAGTACACTGGACAGATTTATGGTAGGCTAGACTCTTTAGTAAGTTAGATTATTAATGACTTAGTGACATATTATTTTCAACTGATGATGGTTTTGTAGAAATGTACCCACATTATAACTGAGGAATATATGTAATGATAATATGCCAGAGAAATTTATCAAGAACAGTTCCCATGCTTAGTACTTGAAGAATAAAAAGAATGTGGATTATCAACAGTATACAGCTATAAATATGTTCCAAACCATTTTTCTGAGTCTGATGTTAGGTCAAAGGAGACAGTGGGCTAGAGACTTGCCTTTTCATGACCTACTGAGTTACAGTGGTGAAAGTCCCAATAATAACCCAAAAAGTATTGCAGTCTGGGATTTAAACTATGAGAAGTGCTGGGGTGGAGAAACACAGAAAAATCTCNTNGCCAATAAGACTNGAAGTGTGAACAGAAGNTATTGGGTGTTTACTAATGCAGTACAAGGTTAGAGGACACCCACAGGAAAAGAGGAAATGCCACAGAAAGAGGTTCTTAAGAAGGAGGCAGGAAAACACACACAGGAGTAAATGGGAATTTATCTTGTGGTTTGGGNGTCTGTTTCACATGATAGATTTCCTTCCTAACATGGATAAGATCCTGGGCTCAGTTGCTAGCACAGTATTAACTAGGTGTGGTAGCAAACACCTGTAACCCAACACTCAAGAGGTAGAGGCAGAAGGACCACGAATGCAAGACCAGCCTACACTGTATCCAGANCAGCCTGAGGTGCNTGAGATGCTGTTTCAACACCCAACACATACAGGAAATGTTGAAAGTTGTGGTTGAGACTATAGTACAGATTGAAATCAGACACNTAGTCGAGGGANTGTAAATAAAGAGTTCTGAAGCATCCGCGTGGTTGTTTTAAGGAAAACAGAAAACAATTCAAACCTTTCATGAAGAAGTGATTCTATTAAAAAAGTTATTTCAGTAGTAGGTTGAGATTNGGTTGAAGAAAACCAACAGCTGTCTAATTGGACTTCAGGAATGCTCATTAGGTGGGAAACCATGCTGGGTCCTACAAACCTACCCAACTACCCAGGACTAGTGAGCTCATGGATTTTGTAGGAGAACCTACTACTGCCACTTTACTAAATAAGCATAACCCCTAACTGCGTTCTCAATTCTTATTCTTACACCTACAGATAAGTTTAGCTCCCTGACTCCAGAGGGGACAAGAAATCTTCGGCAGCCACACCAGAGCCTCTGCTTCTCCACACCTACACTCGGGGCACTCTGCTCACACCAGGAGCCTCTNCCAGCCACCTGTTCATTTATAAAAAGGGGAATATTTATCATCTTGAAATTTTGATCCTCCTTTGGCAAACTTCCGATTGCTAAGATTATGGGCCTGGTTTGTGTGGTGCTAGGATCAAACCCAGACCTCTGGGCAGCCAAAACTTGGCATGGTAGGCAATCATTCGATCAACTGAGCTATACCCTTAGCCTGTCATTTAGTTTTCAAAGCTTTTCTTCTATAACATAAGAAATGCTTAGAATAAGAATTATTTTAAACTAAAATAGAGATTCTAAATCACTTCAACCCCCAAGGCTCAGGGAAAACTGAAGACAGGGATTAAAATAATGTATGAGCTGGAGGATGGGAAGAGTGCAGTGAAATGTAGTCTTCTGGGCACGATATAGCCATTGTCCTCACGAACTCACAGAGATATGGTAACCTGCATGTAACACGAAATTCTAATAGATCTTTTATTAAAAATGCCTGGTGCTAGATATTGGAACAAATGTAGAAAGATCAAAAAGACAAAGGAACAAGCCAGTGCCATGTCTCACCTCACCAACTCCACAAATCCTCTGACTGAATGTATCTGAGTCCTCAGCTGAAAGCTCTCCAACCAAAAAGCTTCAGCCAAAAAAGCTCTAGTGACTGTCTTCTCACGCCTTATGTACCTTTCTCCACCTAGCCATATTACTTCCTTCTTAGTGCTGGGATTAAAGGTGTGTGTGCCTCCCAAGTACTGGAAGCAAAGGCATAAAATCCCAAGTGCTGGGATTAAAGGCTGTCTCTTATACACATCTAGATGTGTATAAGAGACAGGATCCAGACAAATCTCTGCCTCCCTAGTACTAGGATTAAAGGTGTGTGCCACAACTGCCTGGCTTCTATGTTTAATCTAGTTGCTTGTTCTGTCCTCTGATCTTCAGTTAAATTATATTAGGGTACACAATATATCACCACACCTGCACGAGATCTGCACAGGAGCAAGACAGCAAAATCAGTGAACATTCCAGCATGCAGCACTAATTGGACTCAGTGTCTTACAAAAGAAAATTTATATATATAAATATATATATATATATACAGCTAAAGTTATTTTTAATATAGTCTTAAGCTGGCTAAAACAAAAAATTATATATATATATATAATTTTAAGTTGGATGTGTTGGGGAATGTTGGGAGTGGGGATGGGGTAGGTATGATCAAAATATTTTACAGAATTGTCAAAGATTAATAAATAATATTAAATCAAAAATAAATAATAGTGTTTGCCCTGGATTTTATTTTTGGTCTACTTCTTGCTCCCCACTTAAATGAGCAGCTCTTTTTCCTGGTTCGTGATTATATGCATTCCCTTTTGAATTCTGTATGATTTGCTTTATTGACTTCTTACTAATTTAAATAATAAATACTTCCAAAAGGCAGAGAATAAAAACAGTTTTTTGCTTTTAGTGGAAGTGCCCAATAGAAAGAACAATTATATTTCCTTAAAAGAAGGGATAGCTTATACTATGGCTTCAAAAATTCTACCAAAAATGACATATTCCTTTCCCCATTGGAATAAAATAGAATATTTTTTTCTTACCATATTTTAATGATTGGAATGTGACAGCATATTTAAATTGACAAGTGATTTTGAATTGTTTCATACTCATGCTCATTACAAATGGTATTTTTCAGACACTTCATTCAATACAGGCAAACATATTCTTTCCTTTTTTTTTGACACAGTCTCGTTTTTTTCAGTCTGTGTAAATCACTGGATTCAAAATAATCATCCTCCTGTCTCAGCCTCCTAAATGCTGGAATTGTAGGCATCTACTTGGCTGGACACCGTCTTTTCCTAAAGCTCCTTAGAATGGTGTTTTGACTTCCAGAAAAGGCATAAAGGTTAAGCAAGAACAGCAGAAATCATTTAGTTTCTTTCTGTATTAGAATTAGAATGAGAAGACAAAATTCAATGTTTTATGTACCATTTTGAAATATTTATTAGTACAAGGTTTTAAAAATATACAGCTAAAGTTATTTTTAATATAGTCTTAAGCTGGCTAAAACAAAAAATCTGTTTGCTTTGTAATAAACTACAAAAATATAAAATATAACAATGTTTATGAATGATTGAAACATTTCTCATTCTTAGTAAACTTGTAATATAGTAGCGAAGACCCCTAGTAGTTATAAAAAGAAAATGAAGGAAATGACTGTTAGGAAGATACAATTTACGATCACTCAGATCTGTGAGGTACACACAGAATAGATTCATGGAAATTAATTTACTAAAGCTTCACGTCATGGTTTAGATTTCAGCACAATCCCCAAGGGCTCATGCTGTCTCTTATACACATCTTTTAGATTTCAGCACAATCCCCAAGGGCTCATGTGTTGAAAGATTTTTTTTCCAGCTGATGATTCTGTTGAGACGTGAGTGGATTATGACACTGATACCTTCTTCATCAATGAATTAACCCTTTCATGACCTATTAAAAGATTGTGCCTGGTTAGAGGAAGAAAGTCACTGAGAAGCAGTTTTGTATTTTGTCCCTGCTTCTTCCTGTCTGATCCCTCTGTTTCCTNGTCACAGTGAGGTTATGTACTTTGCTCCTTTTCTCTCCCACTGCCTTGATGGGATACTTCTTTATGGCCTGGATACAACTGAAGCAGCTGCCTATGTTCTGGAACCATTAGCTGAAACAAATTACACACACTTTCCCTTCTTAAGTTGTCTGAGGTATTTCATCACAGCGACAGGAAAACTGTCTAATAGAGTTAATTTTAGTAGATTTCTTCAGAATCAAGCTTTGTTGGCACTGGGAAGCTTATGTCTTAGTCTATTAATTATTTTTATAACTGAATTTCAGATTTAGAAAGAAAAGAAGCTTTAGAGGTCTTGCATGCTCAGACTCTTGCAAGAGGTAGGCATCTGCAATTATGAGGTGATGACATCCTACTGTATCAANTACATTCAAGAGTATAATATAGTGAGAAAGACAGTTCTGCCTCAGGTGTCTCCTTCCTTCGAAAGTCATAAAGGTAATCAAGAAGGCCCAAGTGTTACCCAAATCCTGATTGCCTACCAAAGGTTATGCCTCCAAATACTGCTAATATATGACTTTGTTACGCATACACTACAGAGCTTAGAGCAGATAATTTACAAACAGAAAAGAGTAAAAGAAAGTAAGAGTAGAGAGAGAAGAATTGTCCAGGTAACTTTAGATAACAGTTCAGTTTTCCAATAATAGAGAGGGAGGAATCCTTGGGAGATTTATTCAAAGAGCNTAGATAACAGAGATTTTTGTGAAAAGCTGTGTTCTTGACTTTGGTGAAAATATAACTTCTAAGAGAATTGCAATGGAAATTGTAATGTTCAAAGAACAATACCAATATGAAAACAACCTGAATTTTCACTCAAATATAGGGTAAATATTGTGATATGAAGAATAAACATGGGATTTTAAGTTGTATCAAAACATTTTGGAGCTTTAAACACCATAAAATAATTTTTTATTTGTTTTAGTATTAGGGTAAGATTGAAAATTTGGTGATTTAATTTATTTTTAGGTATTGTTTTAGATTCTTCCTCTGGTTTCAATGCATAAGATTGGTTGGAGAAAGAGATTCGATGAAGTTAAAAGCCAACAATAAAAATCATTTAATGATAAAGGAGAAATGGTCAGCTGAGGCATGATGGTGACAGAGGTGTCAAAAGAGGATAGATAACTTTGTCTGATGCTGATTGGTCAGAGGAAACAAAGAAGAAAAGTTTACATCGCTCATTTTAATTTAAGTACTGGAGGGATTTATATGTTGTTAATAAAAGCTAAAAAAGTATGAAATAGAGACCAAAGAAATTAATGTGGCAAAGAAACATGATACTTATATTCCCAGTTAATGCTAAGTGCGAAGGCTTGGCAGCTGTCCAGATGAAGACATCTACCACATAANTTGAGTACAGAACTACACTGTAGGAAAGAAGGNAGAGGGGCTGGAGAGATGGCTCAGCAGTTAAGAGCACTTGTTCCTTTTAAAGAGGCCCTCTGTTCAGTTCTTAGCAGTCAAATCTGCCACTTTTGACCTCATGTAACTGTAGATTTGGGTTCCTAATGCACTCTTCTGGCCTCTTGGGCATCAGCACATGCATGATACACAGGATACATTCCGGCCCACACACATACAGATGAAATAAAAATAATAGCATAGATCTTAAAAAAGNAAAATGACAAGAAGAGTGGGTATAACTGTTAAGATTTTTATATGGAANGACCTTCCAAAAGGCATCTGTGTTGAGAGCAAGGCCCCATCTAGTGGTACTATTGAGAATTGGCTAGATCATGAGGGTGTTAGCATCAATGCACTGACTCATTCACTGAGTATTTAATATTGAGTGGGGTATGATTGGAGAAAGTAGGTCACTGGATGTTTTCTTTAAAGTATGTGTTATATCCCTGCTCTCTTCTTGCTTTTCTCTATAGTTCCGGACTACCATGNGGCAAGCAACTTCCTTTCACTATGTCTTTCTACCATGGTGTTTCTAACGTGCCAAAGGCCGAAAGCAGTGAAACCAGTGGGCCATGAACAAAACCCTATTAATCTGTAAACCAAATATATCCTTCCTGTTTTTAAGTTGTTTATAATGAAAAGCTAATTAATAAAATGCCCTAAGTGTTGTCATTATGTAAATAATTAAAGCTGATTGTTCAAAAACCCACTGAAGAGCTATTGACATATATTGATATTTGATCTCATTTCACATCAATCTGAAACATTGAGGATATGGTAGGATGTTAGAACTTAATGTGGACCTTGAAACACACATTCAATAATTTATTGTCCATTTGATCTTAGACTAGTCTCAAATTCATGTTCCTCTACTTCAGTTCCCAAGTGATAGTTTTGTAGACCAACAGCACTATGTTCAGTTAGAAAATTATGTTTTTCCCATATAGAATTTAAATTTACTTATAAATGTAGCTTTTCTATGCCTTTGGTTTGTCCAAAGCTAGAAGAGTATCAGCCTCTTCTTCCTACAAGGCTTCATTATGAAGATTAGTCTGAAGACTCTAGACCAGTTTGTTCTACAGAATGTCTCAGACCATAGCCTAGTTTGACTCTGAGATCATCATATCAAGGATATGAATTATGTGGCCACTTAGAATACTGTGTTATTATTATACAGAAGATGTCCATGATAGTTTAATAAACCCATCTATTTTAAGTTATTGTTCTAAATTGATCAAGTCTCAAGACAAGAAAAATATAAATACAAAAGGTAATTACACACACACACACACATACACACACACACACTGCATATTTTTACAGTCATGGCAAACTCAAGATGAAACAGATAGACTTAGGAAGACTCCTTCTCAGGTACTCTACTTAAAATTTTACCCCATCTCGAAAACATCATCTTGGTTTACTTCAGAATAGGTTCAAAAGTGAACTTATTTCCCCAGACTCCATGTGTTAGATGTAACACATAAAACTAGTAAGATACTCAAATTTGGCTGGCTTTGGGTTTCAGCTTTAAAGCACAGAACCCAACACTAGTGGGTTGATTACTGAACCCATGCATTTCTGGAAGTTCATACTTATTTGCAGCTGCGATCTTGCTGGTCACCAGAATCTCGCATTCTAAAAAGCCCTCCCTGTCTTTGCCAAGCATGGTCATCATTCTCACTTCTGTGATTATCTTGTTCTTGACACCCTGGGTGTTATGAATTTGCACGTGTGTGGGATCCCCCACTGGCCAGGCCAGGGTATCCCACAAGTGCAGGGAACTATGCTGGCATGCTGGGCAGATGCAGTGGGGTGGGGTGGGGGCTGGTGGGTGACCCATGCCATGCAGGCTTGGCNGTGGGGTGGCAGTGGCCAGTTATTCACGACCCAGATGTTGCATCTGCGCAGAAATGGTTTATTATT
>LZPO01055441.1:15610-28285 GCA_001675575.1 Neotoma lepida
TTTAAAAGTTTGTGTGTTTTCAGAAAAAAAGGACCAGACACCAATGAAAATAAGTAGCCCAGGTGATCCAGCTTCTCAGAATGTCTCTGATGAGATTTCCTCAAAATTCTTCATCCAGAACAATTTCAAAGCTGCTGGCTAAGATAGTCCAGACACACAGACTATCTAGGCCAGACTTCAGATAATCTTTATACTTTCCCATCACACACAGACTAAACAAAAAGTAATATAGCTAGCTTTTCCAGGACTTGACCATCATCCCAATTTTCTCAGAGTCCCCTAAAGACTCCATCACCTCCAGACAAAAGGAAGCAGTCTAGAGAACAAAATGCCAACATTCCCAAGAGGTGGGGTGGATTTTGGTCATTTNNTGGGTTATGGACNTTTGTCATCATTTAGGGGGNTTGGTTACAAATTGTCATTGGTTATGGTCAGGAAAAAAGCTAAATAAAGGAGATTAGATTCAGGGATCTCTTTCTGAAGGGAAAAGAGNGGATATTGTATAAAAATGAAGGGATAAAAGGGCAGNTTGTTGAGTCTACTTTTGAATTAAAAAAACAACTACTAGTCTNAAATATTTTANATTAGTGTGAATTTTTATATATTGNTACAAATTTAAGGTTATTTTTGTTATACTGGATATATGTTTCTATTCTTGTTTAAGGTATTATACTANGCNGTTCAATTAAAAATGTAATATAAANTTTTAGTTCTTAAAAGCTATTTAGGATAATAAAGAAACACAGGTTAGTAGTTAGTCATCTATAGCAATTGACAAACTTGTAGTCATGTTAGATATGTTTTCAAGATTAAACAGAGATATATTTTGGATAGATNGATGGTCTTCAAACACTTCAAAGACCTACATAATATGGAATTTAAGATATTTTAATAACATAAGACTTTTCATGACAGTGAGACATGTCTGCTCCTGGCAGCATCAATTTACTTCATAAAAGGATGATNGGCATTAAGGAACCTCCATAAGAAGCTTGCTTTCACTTGTAGGAAAGCTAGCCATTTGGGCAAGAAGCTGCCATTGCCTCAACTTCTGACAGTATGCTGTCCAAATTGGACAAGCAGAACAGAAAAGAAAGTGACTGCTGAACTTTATCAAGACAAGGTAAGAGAGTCCTTCAAAATTTCTGCTTCACAGAAAAGTCTGTCAGGTATTCTAGGCCTGTAGGCTGAAGATGCCCCAACATTGCAGAGGAACCTTGGGTTACTGTCCAGGCAGCCAGTTGTCTCTGTCATTTCTATAGTTTTGAAAGTTGTTTGCTCTACACTTCCTGTTTACTCAGGTAATATTATAACCTTCTCAAGTCTCTGATGGAGTTGANCATGAGATAGTTATACTTACAGTTTTCCTTGTTATCAAATCAGAAAAGAAACTTATAAAAGAGGTATAAAGTCTATAAGGTTGAGAGACATAAAAGCTTAAATTGTTTATCTAAGAAAATGTTTTGCCATTTAAAAAGATAATTTTAGGATGGTAATACAAGTTATAATAAAAATGGTTTAAGTATGAAACTTTAAATTCATCAAGATAAGATAGAGTATTTTCTCTGAATAAAAGCATTAGGAGGTATGACCTTGTTGGAGGAAGTGTGTCATTGGGGGTGGGCTTTGAAGTTTCAAACATCCATGCCAAGCCCAGTATCTCTCTGTGTCTCTTCCTGTGGATCAGGGTGTAGTACTTAGCTACTACTCCAGTGCCTGCCTCCATGCTCCCTTCCACGATGATAATTGACTCACCCTCTGAAACTGTAAGCAAGCCTCAATTACACGCTTTCTCTTATAATAGTTGCCTTGGTTATGGTGTCTCTTCATAGCATTAAAACAGTGACTAAGACAGCCTCTGTTGAGCAGAGTAATAAAGCTATCCATAGTTGTTTTTGATTGGTTCCAGCAGAGGTGTGGAACTGTCTCTCTGTCAAACTGGCATCTTTTGTTCCTCAGATCACTGGCCATAAAAAACTGATGATAAAACTTCTCAGTGGTCTGAGGGAGAATAGGGAGTATGATAGATCTTCACTGAGTGTGGACTATTTACTCAGACCAGTGTTTTGTACCTTAATATATATTTCAGCTCTGTCTATCATCTTCCTGTCATCATCTATATAATGTATCTGTACACATACATTGATAACTTCTTAAAAGTCTGGATGATGATGATGATGATGATTAGTGTGTGTGTGTGTGTGTGTGTGTGTGTGCTCAAGAACCACAGTGTTTGTGTGTGGAGGTCAAAGGATGATATGGAATATGGAAATTGGTTTTCTCCTTAGGGATCAAACTCGGGTTATCAGGCTTATTTGCAAGTTTCTGTATCTGCTGAGAATTGCCACTGGTCCATGCTAGTAACCTGATACATGCCAGTATGTGTCGTTATTTGATTAAGGCTGGTCTAAGATATCTGAGCATATGATGGTGCAATTGATTAGGTAGCTCCCAATCATGATCTCACAAAGAAAATTTAGCTGGTCAGTTGGTGTCTCATGGTGAGCTTTCTAGCAAACCAAAGATACCTATTTTTCTAAAGGACAATGGNTTGAAGAATGCACGTTAGCTTCTGGAGCCTAAGGTTGCTCTTCAAGCTGTCTGTGTACAGTGGACAAATAGCANTTTTAGTCTGTATAACTATCTCAACTTCAGGTCTTAGAAATCTTTACAAAGCCAATTGTCTCTGTGAAGCTTCNGCTCAGATACCCTAATGATATGGAGGCAAAGATCTCCCCAGGAGTCCNAAGCTGGTTCACAGNTGTGAACTCCCANTTATCATCCNAACAGGGAAGCATCTGAGTAGGACCTAGGGTGGCTTTGTGAAGTGTGCTTGGAAAGCTGGAAACCATTCTTGGTTGTGACAGATAGTACAGACAGTTCTCTCAATAGTGTTTCTTAAAGAATTTTTTCTTAATTTTAAAGTGTGTGTGTGTGTGTGTGTGTGTGTGTGTGTGTGTGTGTGTGTGTGCATATGAGTGTAGGTGTCTGTAGAGGCCAGAAGAGAGCATTGGATCCTCTGGAGCTGTAGTTACAAGTGTCTGTGAGCTGCCTAATGTGGGTGTTGGGAACAGAGCCAGGGTTCTCTGCAAAAGCAATACGTGTGCTGAGCCATCTCTCTGGCCCTCAAGGGCATCCTGCTTTGTCACTGCTGGCGTTCTACCCAGAGGCCCCTCTTTCCATCCTTGGACTTCTTATTCTGACCCTTTTTTGTGTGCAGTCTTTGGGACACACACTGGAGGGTAACTCTTTAACTGGAGCCACAAGCTTTTCACTTAGAACCCAANAGACAAGATAGCAGTCACAGAAAAATAAAATATTTATTTCCTATTTGGAGGACTAATATTGAGTATAGTAAAGTCACTGAAGTTTCTGGAAGCTTCTCTTCATGAGATNGTNGTATAAACACATTGAGCAAACTTAGTACTTTAAATCATGTGGAATTTATCCTAAAGTTACATATTGTATTCTTTTTTGTAAAGTGATCATTTANNAAATCCTTGGGAAATGACTAAAGTCCATATTTCATTTATTAGTTGGATAGTTGAAAATTTAAAGTAATTTAATTTCAATAAATATTTACTAAGCTCTTACTGTGAGGCTTATGGTTTAATAATCTAATGAAAGGCAAAATTGATTTTTTAAAAAAAGAACGAGTAAGTATGGTCGCATAAGTAGTAAACTGAATTACGTCAGGGTTTGAGCAGTCAGTAGGGGTAGAAGAAGGAGGGCCAGGAACAGAAACTCGCCTGACCTCGTCATTAGGAAAGCTGCTTGGTGAGTGGCACAGAGATGATTATGTTGCAGTCTCTGGGAAGGAAATTTCTGCAGTAATTTACCACTTAACTGTGTGATGAACAATAGAGTAATTACAATGAAAATATATGCTGATTTTAATATTTACAGTGGACTTANCCTATAACCTGGGCTGCCAAATATAGAAATGTGGACACAATGTAAAAATTACTAACTTTGACAATGGAAAGGCAAANGTATTCTTAATTGGAATAGGAAATGAGGAANGTCAGGTGTGTGGAATGGCTGAGACCTTTTCCTCACAGATGTAGGTAACAATCTGTTTTCATCTCTAGTNGGTGGGAAAAGGACAAGCTGTATTAATGACCTAAACCTTACAAAGGTAACCAAAAGAAAAGCTTAAATTGGCATATATATCATTTTAGAGAATTGAGGTAAAACAATAAATATCATGTATATCATGACAATAAACAAATAAAAGATGTCTAGATTGTATAAACCTTATCAGAAAAGAACTGAGTCTCTTTGCAAATTCTTATATTCCTGGCCAATTGATTTTGACAATGAGCCAAAATGATTTTGAAGGCAAATAATTGCTTTTTTATTTATTTATTTTATTTTATTTGATATGTAGCCTCTGGTATCCCAGGCTGGCCTTACTTGTCTCCTGAGTACTGGGATCACCATTCAAGCTAGAACAGTTTTTTCAATGAATGGTGCTGTGATGACTGCATATTTAAACTAAAGGAGATACCGGAAACTTACCTTCATCATATGCAAGAAGTAACTGAAAACTGGTAATAGCCCAAAATAGAAAAAGATAAACTATAAAAACACTAAGAAACATGGGCACAAAAACTGAAATTTCTGATTAGGTAATGGATTCTTAGATCTGTTATCAATAGCAAACTGAAAGCCCTAGATATGACTTCAGCAGAACCAGCCTGNCTTGTCTGGGCTGCCATAACAGATCACCACAGACTTGATGGATTTATTTTTCACAGTCCGGAAGCTGAAAGTCTAAGATGGAGACACAGAAAACTCATTGANCTTTGAGGGACTGCTTCCTGTTCACAGACAACTGTCCTCACAATGTTAGGAACCAGATGNTCTTGGAGGGTTCTTTTAGGAGGTCAATAATCCTATAGGTGAGGGCAATTCNCTCATGACCAAATCACCTCAAAGAGTGCCATGATAGGATCACATGGGAGGNTAGGATCTTGCAATATAAATGGAGGGGGAGGAAGTNTGTTCAGATATAGACACACATACACACAAACACACACATATACATACGTTATTTTGTTTTCACTATGACTACCAGACATGAAGCAACCTAAGGAAGGAAGGGTTTATTTGGATTTCCAGTTNAAGTGGATAAAGTNTGTCATAGTGAGGAAGGCATGTCAGCAGGAATGTGCAGCCCTGGCCACATTGTGTCCACATCAAGGAAGCAGAGAGTACAGGTAAAAAGTGAGACTGAGCAGTGAAACTTCAAGGTTTGCTTCTAGTGACTCACTTCGGNCAGCAATGTCNGCTTCCTGGAAGTTCCACAACCTTCNNCAACAGNACTGCCAGCTTGAGGCCAAGTGTTGAAACCCATGAGCTGNTGGGAGCCATTTCACNTTNAACCACCACAGGGAAGACTGAACTGATGAGGGAGGTGTGAGGCTGAGCGATCACTGGAACAGCAGAAGCTGTTGTCTCACTTGTGCTCCAAGTTGGTGCGTGACACAGGGATGCAGAGAGTAGAGCTGAAAAGAGAGGGATGGTTGAACAGTAGCTAATTCTCTGCCCCCACAAACTCTAGCTTACCTCAGGTGGCCTTGTAATAAATGACATAATAATATGATTTTCATGTAATTCAGACACCTTATCATGAGTTATTCAGANCTGTTAAGGAAGCAGTCAATGCATGGTCTGGTGGGAGGGTCANTTCTGGTNAGACTCTCATATTTCCTGGTTGTCATTGTTTCCAGGTCTAGACTGTTCTAAATCCTTCTCATCCTGTCAGAGAGCCAGGTAAGCATTTGAATTCAAATGCAGCATGCATGTGAATTACTGTTCCTGGCCACCATACAACAAATCAGGTTCTTGTTTGTGGAGAATTTTCTTTTCTTTTCTTTTTTTAATGTATTTACCTCTTGATGAACTTTGGACCTTTTAAAAGCAGAGGGCTGGCTGTCACACTATAAAGCTGTCCTCTGGCTGAATAACACTGGCATTCTGGGGTCTCCACTGCAGTGGCAGTCAATTCCTGGAAAAACAGAAGGAGGCACCAGCATTGAACAAAGACCTCTGACTGTGCTGTGAAAACAGAGCTGACTGTCACTGCTGAAGGCCCTGAGAAGACCTTTGTTCTGCCCCTATTCCTTGAGGTGTTTGTTTGTTTTGTTCTTTTTTTCTCTGAGAGGGGAATTGTGGTGNTTTGAATGAAAATGGCCCCCACAGGCCCATAGGGAGTGGCATTATTAGGAATATGGTCTTGTTGGAGGAAGTGTGTCACCGGAATGGGCTTTGAGATTTCAGATGCTCAAGCCAGGCACAGTGTCACTCTCTCTTCCTACTGCCTGCTAATCCAGATGTAGAGTTCTCAGCTACCTCTCCAGCAACATGTTTGACCGCATGCTGTTATGCTTCCCACCATGATGATAATGGACAAAACCTCTGCACTGTAAGCCATACTCNATTAAATGTTTTTCTTTATAANAGTTGCCATGGTCATGGTGTCAGTTCATAGCAATAGAAACCCTAANTAAGACAGACATTTACAGCAAGTACTGCCTTGGGATCAGAGGATGTCTTAGGACACAGTGACTTCACACAAACCTATACTGTGAGTGGTGAAGTATTTGTAGGAATCTTTTCAAATANGAATAAACTGTTTTTCCAGATATTTTTGATACTNATGCATCCTGGTTCTTTTCTAACTCTAAANTCCTAACTAAAGAAATGTGGATCTGTGGGAAAGTTTTCATACAATTAANCAACGGGAAAGCTTGAAACTGATTGATTAATGTGAATTGATTGATGTACTTGATTTCCTAACCATTATTCAACTGAGCTTAATATCTTTACCATTTATAAAAACACACTGTACTGTGTGTTTTCCTTTGCTGAAAGCAGCAATATCAGAATTCTTTGAGGTCACACACTATCTGGCAGGGAGCTCCACCAGGGCCACACTCTGTATTAGGTGTGGTTTTCTCAGCCTATCATAAAATATGTCAGTTAAAAATAGCTCTACCTAAGGGCTGTCCAAATGACATATGTAAAAGAGAAAAGGCAGTCAACCACCCCAGGGAAAGGAAGTACTCCAGGCAGAGGCTTGCTGAGGATGGCTGCCTCCCACCTTCCCTTTGTTATTCCAGCAGCCTTCACAACCCAATTATTTTTAGAATCTGATCCTGTAAATTGATGCCTCACTGCTGCCTTTAGCCCTCTTCATGTCACCTGTTAAAAAGCTAAGCTGTGGGTTTTTTGGGCCTACCAGTAGCCAGCATATTTACTGTAGATATTTTTGTACTTTGTGCTACACACGATCCCAAATCAATACTTCATACCAGCAAAATCCANCTTCTAAGCATATGTCTGGAAGCAAGATGTCAACAGGTCTCTCAGCATCTGCTGCTGTGGAATGCATAGCTGTCAGGTGCCAATGGCAGTCTTCCTCCTTTAGAGCAGGGAAGGATTCATTCAGATCTGGAGCTTCATTCCCTGGGACAGTGTTACAAGCAAATGTTTGGGTCCAGTGGCAGCCACAGAGATTTCTAGATTCTTGTGTCCCAGTAGAAAGAAAAGGACCAGGGATACACACACTTGTAGAAACAGAGAGGGTTAGCTAAGAAAAGGAGCCCTTCCAAGATANGGCAGAGCCAAGGTGAAGGGTCAGTGATTGCTCTTCCCAGCAGACTGGGACCTTCATGGAGAACTTTCTTTAATATATGTTCTGTTACACAGGAACATTGATGGGTGGAGTTTCTCTCTCTCCCTCTCTCCCTCTCTCCCTCCCTCTCTCTCATATTCTCTCCCACCCCTCCTTGGTTTCTTTCATATACTTTTTTTACTTATCTTTTCACTTTACTCTTCTTCCACATCTTTTTGCCAAAAAAGCTGTACTTTTAACTTTGTTTTTTGTTTGTTTGGTTTGGTTTCTTTTTGTGGGTTAAAGGATGATGATCAGTCTGCTATAACTTCATCTATGGTGATAAGAGGCATAGTTCAATCGAAAAGGGACCAAGAAACTCTCTTCTTGTTCTCCTGTTGGTTGGAAAGGAGGCTCTGGATCCCCTGTCTACCACGAGGAGGGGTTTAGTTTGAAGACATGAATTTTTACAAGAATACAAAGTCTGAGCAAGAGTAGTGTGATATCAACCAGTGGTCTCAGAAAGTGAAAGAGCAAGAAAGTCATGACCGCAGTTTCCCAGGAGAGCTATTCTATACAGCTTGCTCTCTAGGATGGGATTCCTTGGATTGTAAATGAAAAAATGAACAAGCAAAAATCAGTTCAACTCCTATGGATGGTTATATTGTGAGAATGTAGCAAATACAAAGAAAAATTNTAAGAGGAAATTCAATGACACAACAGATTAAGAGGGAAATAGTGTGGGCTCATAATCATTGACACCTACATAGCCAGAAAAACATAGTAAAGAAACCAGAACATAAAGTATGGTGTCAGCTATCCATAGACTTATAAATAGGACTTGTATTTGTGTTTAGGGAATTAAGGCATCTTTTTTTTTTCTTGTTTGGAGAGAATTTTTAAGTCTTTTAGCATAGTAGGTATGAGACAGTTAAGATGCTCTTGAGGCTGTGGAGACTCATAAAGTATTCTAGGGAATAAATTATTGAGGGTTTGTGTGCATATACATAGATAGAATAAGTCCTTCTGAGATAGTGTCAGTGAACATGAGAATACAAAGAAGAATGAGTAACATTTAGTCATCAATCTTTTTTTAGAATGTTCCTGNCTTTGTACCAAGTAAAAGAAGGCTGGCCTTTTAGCTTTTTTTGGGAGGGGGATGCAGTGAACTTTATTGATGGTATTCAAGAGAATAGGGCTCCCTAAACCCTTCCTGTTATTCTGAGGGTCTGGGATGGAAACTGTGAGGGAGATGTTCAGTGTCAGGGGCTGAGTTGGGACAGGAACTGCTCAGCAGCCGAGGGTCTCTCTCTTGCTCTGTCCTTGCTAGGGTGGGTGGTCCAGGGTGGTCTTCTTACTCCTTGGAGGCCATGTAGGCCATGAGGTCCACCACCCTGTTGCTGTAGCCGAATTCATTGTCGTACCAGGAAATGAGCTTCACAAAGTTGTNATTGAGAGCAATGCCGGCCCCAGCATCAAAGGTAGAAGAGTGGGGGTCACTGTTAAAATCACAGGAGACAACCTGGTCCTCAGTGTAGCCCAGGATGCCCTTTAGTGGGCCCTCTGATGCCTGCTTTACCACCTTCTTGATATCATCATACTTGGCAGATTTCTGCAGGCAGCNTGTCAGATCCACGACAGACACATTGGGGGTAGGGACATGGAAGGCCATGCCNGTGAGCTTCCNATTCAGCTCTGGGATGACCTTGCCCACAGCCTTGGCAGCACCAGTGGATGCAGGGATGATGTTCTGGGCAGCACCACGGCCATCACGCCACAGCTTCCCAGAGGGGCCATCCACAGTCTTCTGGGTGTCGGTGATGGCATGGACTGTGGTCATGAGTCCTTCCACATTGTCAAAGTTGTCATGGATGACCTTGGCCAGGGGTCTAAGCAGTTGGTGGTACAGGAAGCATTGCTTGAGTGAATTGNCATACTTCTCATGNTTCACNCCCATCACAAACATGGGAGCGTCAGCAGAAGGGGCATGGATGATCACCCTTTTGGCCCCACCCTTCAAGTGGGCCCTNNCCTTCTCCATGGTGGTGAAGACACCAGTAGACTCCACAACATACTCAGCACCAGCATCACCCCACTTGATGTTGGCAGGATCTTGCTCCTGGAAGATGGTGATGGTCTTCCGTTGATGACGAGCTTCCTGTATTCAGCCTTGACTTTGCCATTGAACTTGCCATGGGTAGAGTCATACTGGAACATATAGACCATGTAGTTGAGGTCAATGAAGGGGTCATTGATGGCCACAATGTCCACTTTGCCAGACTGGAAGGCAGCCCTGGCAACCAGGCGTCCCATTCGGCCAAATCCATTCACTCCAACCTTCACCGTCGTGTCTCAGAAATGAGGCTGGCACTGCACGAAAAGATGGGGCTGTCTCTAGAACAGGGAGGAGCTGGCCTTTTAGCTTTATCTACTAGTATTTTTGGTAGAATCTAGCTGGAGAAGTAAGCTACCGATCTAGGAATTCCCTTTAACTTTTAGGTAACGACTCCCAGTGTTATGCCTTGTTATTAATATATGTAGGGTGATCCCCGAGGGGAAGGCCAATAACTCGTTCAGCTTTTGAACATTACTGCACAAGCTAATTTGATAGGAGGTCCTGAGTTACCAATTAAAGCAAATAATGGAGCTTCATTATTCAAAAGAAAATTAAGATTGTTACACATTACATAAAGTCTTACCCACGATGTCTCAATGGCCATCTGTCATTACTTGAACTGAGCAGCAGCCTCCATTGAAACTGAAGGTTCATCAATTCGGAAAGCAATCCAACATCTCTTGACAGTGTTTTCTCTTTGTAGAAGGGAACCCCATTTCTTAGGTCCTTAGGAGGGCAATTCTTCTCCTCAGTGTCGTGGTGTTCCCTAGCTTTGCCAAATATTACCCCTTTAGAATCCTCTTTCTTGGGCCTGTGTTTTCCCTCATGTATAGGTTGTCATCTGTTTGAGAAACACATTATTTCCAGGAAAGGTTATAAATCAGGTTTGCTCTTGTGTCTGGTGATTTCCCTCATGTCTTTTTNGATGGCTTCTGCTTTATCTCTGTTTTTCTGTTTATCTCAAAATCCAAAATTAAAGTGAACTCACTGTGTCTGGGGTCCCATTACCTCTATTTGTAGCTTTCTCCTGAGGTCTGGAGCAGATTGACTTGTGATGGGGCAAGACAGTGCAGAGGTTCCTCCATCTTGTATTCTTGCTGAGGCCATTCCAGGTTTAACTAGAATCTGATCTTCTTGATGGAGAATCCCATGGAAAATGACTCAGCTCTATTCTAGGAACCAAAGGTCAGGATGTTCTAGCTAACTTAGCCTCTGTTAACACTGCCTGCTTGTGCAGAACACCTCCAACTAACTGCCTATCTTAGCTTCTATACTGCTTACTTCTGCAAAGCCCTCAACTGCCTACAGTTGCCAAATGAGATGCCAGGACATGCTTTCTGCCTTTAAAAACTCCATTTTCTTGACACTTGGGGGTAAACCCAGGTCTCTGAACACTTGGGTGTTGTGGAATAGAATATTTGTTAAACTATGTAAAAGTGTGTTGCTGTTTCATGTTGCCTGCCTAAGGCACCTGATTGGTCTAATAAAAAGCTGAATGGCCAGTACCTAGGCAGAGGAGAGATAGGCAGGGCTGGTGGGCAGAGAGAATAAGTAGGAGGAGGAATCTAGGCTCAAGGAGAGAAGATAGAATGAGAGAGAAAGAGAGGGAGATGCTCAGGGATAGCCATCCAGGCAGCTACCATGCAGTCAGACATGAAAGAAGAAGAAAAAGTAGGACATACAAAATGAAAGAAAGGTAAAAATCCTGGAGGCAAAACATAGATGAAGAGAAACAGATTAAGTTATAAGAGCTAGTGGGATAAGCATAAGATAAGGCTGAGCATTCATAAATAATAATAAGTCTCTGTGTCATGATTTGGGGGCTGGTGGTCTGAGAAAGCCTGCTACACTTGGGTGTGGTCCTAGCTGGCTGGAATAAAGACTTCCAATTAGCTATACACTGTGTCTGAGTGGTCGTCTCTGGTGAGCTTCTTGTAACATTTTGGAGACCCCAGCAAGATCCCAGAGACTGGACCCAGATATTTACAGGCCTTAGAATCCCCAGGAGCAGAGAAGAGTGCACTGGGCAGAGAAGACTTTTAGAGGGCATGAGGCCTGGGACATTCCAGGGCCCCAAGAAAACCTTCTCTAACCAATAACTGTAGTTGGAAGTTTTCCTGTGTCCTGCCTGTCCCACAGCCTCTCAGACAAGTAAACACAGAGGCTTATATCAATTACAAATTGCATGGTCATGGCCTAGGCTCAATTTTCTAGCTAGCTAGCTCTTATAACTAAACTCAGCCCATTTCTATTAATCTATATGTCACCATGTGTTCTGTGGCTTTACCTGTGGATTCCCTGGACAGTGGGATGGCGTCTCCCCTCTCTCTCTACCTTTCCTCTTCCTGTCTCTCTCTTGGATTTCCCACCTGCCTCTAAGCTGCCTTGACATAGGCCAATACAGCTTTATTTATCAACCAATCAGAGCAANACATATTCACANCATACACAAAGCTATCCCACAGCACTTCTCCTTTTCTTTCTAATTAAAACAGAAGGTTTTAACTTTAACATAGTAAAATCACATATAATAGAACAGTTATCAAGCAAGAATTANAGTTACAATATCTAGTCTATTTATGTTTGGCAAATTCAAAGNTAATATTCTGTTTATCCTCTATCTGTGAGTCTAAAGTTTCATATCTAACTTATCTTTTATCATAACCAAGGAAATTATAACTATCTAGTTTTCAACTACATCAAAGACCCCAGAAGGATATAATATTACCTAAGTAAACAGGAAGTGCATTGTAAACAACTTCTAAAAATCTAGAATGACAGAGACAGCTGACTACCTGGACAGTCACACAAAGTTCCTCTGCAACATTGNGGCATCCATCTTCAGCCAGTAGGCCTAGAGTTTCTATTTTTTTTTTTAAGATTTATTTATTTATTTATTTATTTATTTATTTATTTATTTATTTATTTATTATGTATA
>LZPO01055441.1:60671-73249 GCA_001675575.1 Neotoma lepida
CTCCACAGGCCTTTGCTTAACCCACTTGAGACTTCAGCTCATGCTTCTTAATTTTAGAATAGATAATTAGTTTCTCTGCTGCTAAGTCCCCTTAATCTCTAAGAAGAGATTGGGTTTCAGATAGAGGAAGTGTTGGCAATGAGCTGAGACTTACATAGCTGTGAATTTCTATATACATACAATAAAACAAACAAAGAAAAACAAAACAGGGTTCCCACCACACAAATCAGAACCCAAGGGACTGAGTGTAAACATCATGACTCCATTTTCCTGGCTTATGGATTTTCAGCAAAAGGATGAAAAAAATGAATGAAAGATACATTCCGTAAGAATATACTATTGGTAAAAAGATTGTTTTATCTCAAATAAAATAAGATGGAATTTATTCTGAGAAAACTATGAGTGACTGTTGCTCAGAACTTGGCTCTCTGTTGCCAAAATAAAATGTTCTAACATGGAAACACTTTTATTAACTTTTTATAGTCCAATGGCAAGAACACCACAGAGACAGGTTACAACAAAGCGAGGAAATCTCTGCTGCAGGTTTTAGATACAATTAGATGACATNCTCAGCTTGTAGGATGGTGGAAGATAATCTGGAGCTTTTTAATATTACCAGAAAGTTTGNGGAACCCNACACTGGGTGCTAGATATTATGGGGAATTGGACTTTTTTCNTTGGGGTCCTAATCTCATAAATAAAAGAATTGAAAAATGGATGTGAAAGGAAACTCAAGGACAATTTTATCATTATTTANGAGGAAAACAGTGAAGGCAGAAGGAGGAAAAGAGGAAAAATAAAGTGTTTGTAAGCAGCCATATCGTAGAAGCNAAGAAAGAGAAAAAATTGAATAGACTTTGCAAAGAGAGCTAGAAGATGAAGGTCAAGTTAAGGCTTAGGAGCAGGACATGGTGGTGTCTCCCTAAGCAACTGAATCGTGGCAGGGTTTCTGGAGNAGGAAAAGCACATTATCATTAGGGGATAATTATTTCCCATCTCCTTAGTGTGACTACATGAATAATATTACTTGAGGTAATCAAGTATCATCTCTCTTCATGAGATGAATGATGGGTGCAGTTGAATTAACTCTTAAGGGAGAAGAAAAGAATAAGCAATGTTCTAATCTTTGGAGCATATCAGAATGTCATGTCTCTTCCCAGGACCTCCAATAGATTCCATCCTTTTGATCNGGAGAAAATAGTTTTCCCTTTTTTTGACTCACAGAGCCCTGATAGCCATACTCAATGACTTCCAAGGCTATTGTAATAGTCCTGGCTGAAGAGTTGAGACTCTAAAATAATTGAGGAGGTGGGCTGAAATTGAGGACTAGATATAACTCACTATCACCATAAAAGTTAGGAATACAGTTCCAAAGCTGCTCGCCAGAGGTATTGAGTCCAAACTGAAGTTTCAGTCATGTGTGTAGCCAGCAGGTATGCATGTTTATTTAGAGAGATGAGATAAGGTGTCTGATAAGGGTAAGGACATTTCTGGCTTTTATCCAGTGGGGGAGAGGGGCAAAATACCTACACTTTTAGGATCCCCTTAATTTAAACTACCTGTTTTTTAAAAATCCCCTGTCCTCATCAATATAGCCAAAGGTTGGAAGTGCTCCTTAGATCCCCAACTTCTTTCAGCTTTGCTGACTGCAACACTCTTCTTACATCATTTTTAATCAGGAGACTGTCCTTCAGATTTGCTTACAGGCCTATCTGATAGAAGTACTCTCTCAGTTAAGGGTCCCTCTTCCAGATGAGTCTAGCTTTTGCAAGTTGACAAAGAATAAGCCAGCACACTTACCACGCAGCCTCTTTGGAAACGAAGCTTGGTCAGCTTGACTGTATCTCAAAGCCTTCCAGAAATTGAAATCGTGCTTTGCGTTTGTTAGACAAATTTGTTAGTCAGCTAAGAACNGCTCACATTCCAGAACCAGTTTCCACCCTGCCTTCAATGACTGAGTGCCAACAGCCCAGAGTTCCCATTGTCCCACTGGGTATTTTCCTCATGTGCATGCTCCATATCCTCTATAAAGCCCNTCATCACAACCTGGTATGTCTCTGTTTTCCACCCATTCTCAGAGGAAGCCTTTTATTCTCCACCACTAATAAATCTCTTGCATGAGGTCTGTTGTGTGATTTGTGCAGCATTCCTTGACTCCAATTGCCAAGATACTCTTGGTGCGAAACCCTTTCATTGGAGCAGTGACTCAGACAAGCCCTTCCGATGTTTGTGCTCCCCCTGGAGTCTGAGCCACACTGGGACCNTACCCATCTTTTCCACCTGCAACAGACTCACTTACTGGCTCACCAATCNCTGGAATCTCCATCTATCACGGGCAATTGGTAAGTGATCCCTCTAGGATGATGTAAACACTTCCCTGAATCTGAGGAAGTGAACATTGGGCATCAAGCACCCCTCTGGTACTCTTGGAGGCAGATGGACCTCCAGCCACAGTCTTTAAGGCCACAGTTGACCCTCTTCATCACCTGATCCCAACCCTTNCCCTGGGGTGAGACTTCATTCTTGAGCCTGATTTTTCACCTTTTGGCTAACTTGAGAGCCTCTGGCATCAGGTATCAAATCTCCTCAGGTTTTAGTCCCTGACCCCTGATGAGTGTGGTGACCCTCTGAATGGCTTGCGCCTTCTCTCGGCCCTCCCTGAGTCCTGGGAACGCCCTGGACCACAGGCTTAGGACCTTCATCTCTTTCTCACCCATGGGAACGGTATCATCCACACCTTTTGGCTCCCCTTGGGGTGCCTCTTAGAGAACCTCTGACCCCTCCACTACTGCCCGTCTTAAGGGCCTCGAAACTTATCTGCCTTTGCAATCAAATATCCCTTAGATAACCAATCTGCACCCCAAATCCCAATATTATCCAGGATCTTTACAAATACTGTGAACATTCAGAAGTGGATGGAGATTCCTCATTCCCTATTTCTCTTTTCTCCACTCCGAGCCCTGATTGGTTTTGTCTGCTCTCACCTCCCTACTGTGTAAATGTCTTTTAAGCTATGGTTGATGAATCTGTAAGTTTGTTGCAAAGTGGGAGCCAGGAGCTGTACCTAGCAGGAGGGGGAGAAAGCAAAGGAGTAGGCCACCTGTAACATGCACACACCCGGCACACGCTCCTCACTGGCTCATGGGTATCTCAGCTCCCTCCTGCAGCATCCTTTGTCTATAGCCAGGGCTGGAAAATGTCCTCTGTCTAACCCTCTGGCTATGCACCACCCCTGGGGTAATAAAAAATTAACTTTTTATTGATTCTTTGTGGATTTCACATCATGCACCCCAAATCCCACTCATCTCCCTAACCCTTCACTTCCACTCTCTGCCCTTGCAATATTCCCCCAAAAAACAAAATTCAAAAGTAAAATCAAAATACAAACAAAAACCAACCCCACAAAACAAACAAACAAAAATCTTGGCATGGAAGCTATAGTGTGGCNATCCAGGATCTTTACAAATACTGTGAACATTCAGAAGTGGATGGAGATTCCTCATTCCCTATTTCTCTTTTCTCCACTCCAAGCCCTGATTGCTTTTGTCTGCTCTCACCTCCCCACTGTGTAAATGTCTTTTAAGCTATGGTTGATGAATCTGTAAGTTTGTTGCAAAGTGGGAGCCAGGAGCTGTACCTAGCAGGAGGGGGAGAAAGTAAAGGAGTAGGCCAGCTGTAACATGCACACACCGGGCACACGCTCCTCACTGGCTCCTGGGTATCTCAGCTCCCTCCTGCAGCATCCTTTGTCTATAGCCAGGGCTGGAAAATGTCCTCTGTCTAACCCTCTGACTATGCACCCCCCGGGGTAATAAAAAATTAACTTTTTATTGATTCTTTGTGGATTTCACATCATGCACCCCAAATCCCACTCATCTCCCTAGCCCTTCACTTCCACTCTCTGCCCTTGCAACATTCCCCCCAAAAACAAAATTCAAAAGTAAAATCAAAATACAAACAAAAACCAACCCCACAAAACAAACAAACAAAAATCTTGGCATGGAAGCTATAGTGTGGCCCAGTGAGTCACACAGTTTACCCTTTCATTCATACATCTTTACCTGTAAGTGTTCATTGCCATGAGTCATTGGTCTGGTTCAATAAATAAATCAGTAATTGCTGGGCCCTCACTGGAACTCCTCTTNGATATGCTGTTGTTGCTTTGCGTCATGGAGATCCTGCAGCTCTGAATCTACAGGTCCAGCCCTTTCATGTGTTCTAGCATTTCATAGATGAGGTGGACGTTGGGGTGGGTTACCTCATGGTCATGGTTCTGGGCCTGGATGGTAACTGGGTTGGTCAACCCACCAGCTTTTTCTCGTTATCACCACCCNGGCAAGCTCTCCAGCTGCCCTGGCTAGGACACCCAGGGTTCTGTAGCAGACAGCGAGGAGAGGGGCTAGTTCTACTGCTCTCACAGCCTTGCGACTGGCTCACCTGCCCTCATACCATGAGGACCAGCTCTTTCATACTGTTTTCCCCAGGTCAAGTATTGGATTGCTGCACCCGGTGAGGGGCAGGGCCAGCTCTTCCATTCTCATGCCCCTGAGGCCAGCTCTCCTGCCTGTTGCAGGTGGCAAGAGGTGGGGTGGGGGGTAGAGGGCATATTTTCCTTACCCTTGCCACTCCGTAGCATGTGAGGGAGGGGTGGGGGCAGTTCTGCTCACATCACCACAGGCCTGGCTCACCTGTGCCCCCACCAACAGTGTCAGCTCTAGTTTGCTGCCCAGGTGAGGTGCCATGCATGCTCTCCCATGTGCTGCAGCTGGTGAGGGGCAGAGCCAGCTCTCCCACTCTTGTGACCCTGGGGCCAGCTCTCTTACCTGGTGCAGGTGGCAAGGGGCGAGGGGAGGGAGGGCATTATTTTCCTCACCCATGCCACCACATGGCAGGTGAGGGGGATGTGGGGTAAGTCCCCTTGCTCTCNTGCCCCCTAGGCCAGTTCACCTGAACCCTTCCTAACAGGATCAGCTAGGTTATGCTGCCTGGGCAAGGTGTAAGCCCTGCTCTCCTGAGTACTGCTGCCTGTGGGGGGAAATGCCAATCCTCCCACTCTTATGACCTCAGGGCCAGCTCTCCCACCTGCCACAGGGCAACAAGGGGCAGGGAATGGGGGAGGTCATCTCTCCCTCTCTCACTCCACCATATGGCAGATGAAGGGTGGGGCCAGATACCCCACACATTAGGCGCCAGATCACTTGCAACTCTGTCAATGGGGTCAGCTCTACTGTGCTGCCCGGGTGAGGTGCAGGGCTCACTCTCCCCAGTGCTGAAGCTGGTGAGGGGTAGGATCAACTCTCCCACCCTTGTGCCCCTGGGACCAGCTTTTCCTGCCTGCAGTAGGTGGTGGCGGCGAGTGAGGAGCAAGGGGGATGTCTCTCCCTGCCCACACCACCACATGACAAACTGTGGGGCTAGCTCTCCCACTCTCTCATCTTCACAACCCCGCCAGCAGGGACAGCTCTACTGTGCCGCCCTGGGGAGGTACAGGGCCAGCTCTCCCAAGTGCTGGAGTTGGTGAGGCCCAGGGCCAGTTTTCCCTAGTGCTGCAGGCAGTGAGGGGCAGAGTCAACTCTGTGCAGGAGCCATGGGCATCAGCGTAGATCCTGGCTGTAGCAGGGCCATGGACTCAGATATGGCCCTGGAACAGNTCAGGCCTNTATGACACCCTGGCCCCAGGTGACAGCACATGTCACTCAGGTNTATATGGGCCTGACAGCAGCATAGCCCTAGGGCACCAAGAAGGCCACAGGTNGANACCCAGATCCTGGGCATCAGTGTGACCTTTGGTGGCAACACAGGTCANGGACATCAGCATAGACTCAGGCTATGGTAAGACCATTGACCCAGGCATGGTTCTGGGCAACAACCCAGGCCTTGATATCATTGTGGCCCTAGCTGGCATTGCAGATCACCNAGATCAGCATGACTGCAGTGACAGCATGGCTTCCAAATGCCAACAAGTCNCTGAGTGGAAGCCCAGCCNCTGGGCATCNACTNGGCCTTCATTGATAACAGAAACCACAGACATCNACACAGACCCTGACTGCAGTAGAGCCANGGACCCATACATGGCCCATAGCCACAGTTCAGGACCAGACATCACCATGGCCCCAAGTGGCAGCATCAGCCACCCAGNTCTGAATGGCCCCAGCAGAAACTTGACCCTCGAAGATCAACATGGCCAACAATGGCCCAGACCACNGGTCTCTACATAGCCCTCCGTGGCAACTCAGAGCCCAGCCACAGCAGGGCCATGGAGCCAGACATGGCCTCTGGCANCCACTCCAAACCAAGATGCTGANTGGACTCTCCNAAGGTATATACTGATCATTTGTTTCTGCTGGTTCCTGCCAGACATCAAATTTGACCCCAAATCTGGAGTTGGCCTTCTCAGTTTCTCCTCCCCTCCAGGTACTCTAATCATTCCTCTCCTTGTCTGTGCTGTGAGTGTGTCCTGGACTCCTAGAACCTTCTACTCCATCCCAAGANACTCATGTGGGCACTTGTTTTGTGTCTCTTGGCTCTGGCTTGCTACACCCATCTAGATCTCTCTACTGTAGACACTTAGTGTCTCCTTTTGTCCTCTGCTCAGCTAGCTTTCTCTTACTTTCTCCTAGAAACTGNGGTNCCACCAAACTGGCTCTAGTCTCCTGCCTGCAATCCTGCAACTTCTGCTTTCAGGTTCCTCTTGGAGAGAGANATTATAGAAATTCCCTTCATTGTTTGCCCCCCTCTCTCTCCTCCTTGGACTACAGACAGCNTGGCCTCAGTACAGATCAAGGGCCAAAAATGNCACACTTGATTCCTATGTTAGGGTTTTTATTATTGTGAAGAGACATCATGAACACAGCAACTCTTATAAATAAAAACATTTAATTGGGGTGGCTGGCTTACAGTTCCAGAGANTCAGTCCATTGCTATCATGGTAGGGAGCACAGTGGCATGCAGGCAGATGTGGTACTGGAGTAACAGCTGAGAGTCCTACATCTTGCAGGCAACAGGAAGTTGACTGACTCACTGGGCAGTATCCTGACTATAGGATACCTCAAAGCCCACCCCCACAGTGACACACTTCCTCCAACAAGGCCATACCCACTCTAACAAAGCTAGATCTAATAGTGCCACTCCCTATGAGATTATGGGGGCCAATTACATTCAGACTATCACATTCCACTCCCTAGCCTCCATAAGCTTGTAACAATAGCATAATGCAAAATGTATTTAGTCCAACTACAAAAGGTCCCATAGTCTATAACAGTCCCAACAATGTCAAAGTCTCTTCTGAGATTCATGCAATCTCTTAACTGTAATCCCCTGTAAAATCAAAATAAAAAGATCACATTCTTCCAACATATAATGGCACAGAATATATATTACCAATCCAAAATATAGGGAAGGGAGCATAGTGAGGAAATACGGGACCGAAGCAAAACCAAAAACCNGCTGAACAAACTCCAAACTGTGCAACTCCGTATCTGATGTCAAAATGCTCTTCAGATCTCCAACTCCTTTCAGCTTTGTTGACAGCAGCACACTTTTTCTCTTGGGCTGGTTCCACTCCCTGTTAGCAGCTCTCCTCAGTAGGTATCCCACAGTTCTGGCATCTCTAACATCTTGGGGTCTCCAAGGCAATCCAGGTTTCAACTTCACAGCTTCATGCAATGGTCTCTCTAGGCCACCATTCAGGGACACCCCTGACACATACCTGGCCTCAGCAGCTTCATTCCATAACTCCTTCCTTCTATCCTTAATTCTAAATGCAGAACCATGTGGTTGAAGCTGCCAAATTCCACTGCTTGCTGGGGCTGGAGCATGGCTCCCTTATTCAATTACATCTTCATCAGCTTTCTGTCCTTCACTGCCTAAGCTTGGCTGTCCTGAAATTTGCTCTGTAGACCATGATGAACTCAAACTCAGAGATCTGCCAGCCTTTGCCTCCCAAGTGCTGGGATTAAAGGTGTGCACCACCACACCCTGCTCTAAGTTTTTCTTTAATTCCTTTTCACAAGTTGAAAATTTAGCTGGGTGAGATCTTGCCTTGAGGTCACCACTCCTTTTACTCAATTTTTTAGTATTTAGCTCCATTCCACTCCCTGATATTCTTTTTCTCCTCAAAATTTATATTTTGTAATTTATTCTGCTCAGCTTGCTCCTTTTCATTATAAATCTTCATTGGAGTTACCAATAATAACCACATGACAGAGTCTATACTAGTCTGTTTTGAGATATCTTCTGCCAAGGGGATTAATCCAAAACTCTTCATTTTAGCCTCNGGTAGACTCTTCAGACAAGGGCAAAAGTCAGCCACTTTCTTTACCAAAATATCACAAGAACCATCTCTAGGCAACATACTAAAATTCTTATCTGAAACCTCTTGAGTGAGCCCTGACAGTTCAATAATTCTTAGCACCTCTGTCTTCCATGCTCCTACTAATATGGTTGACCCATCAAGCAGTGCTTAAAGCATTCCACTGCTTTTGTAACCCAAAGTACCAAAGTCTAAATTCCTCCAAACAAAACCAGTCAGACCTATCACAGCGATACCCCACTTCTGGTACCAATTTATGTCTTAGTTAGGGTTTTTATTGCTGTGAAGACATATCATGACCTCAGCAACTCTTATAAATGAAAACATCTATTTGGGGTGGTTTGCTTACAGTTTCAGAGGTTCCCTCCATTATCATCATGGCTAGGAACATGGCAGCATGAAGGAAGACTTGGTGCTGTTGCACTCATAGCTGAGAGTCCTACATCTTGCTGGCAACAGGAAGTTGACTGACTCACTGGGCAGTGTCCTGAGCAAAGGAAACCTCAAAGCTTGCCCTCATAGTGACATACTTCCTTCAACAAGGTCATACCCACTCCAACAAAGCCACACCTCCTAATAGTGCCACTCTCTATGAGAGTCTGGAAGCCAATTACACTCAAACTACAACAATTTCCAAATCTTTTCAAATTGTAACAATTGTCACTGCATAGTTGATTCCAAATCTCTTATATCTAAACTTGCTCTGCTTTACAGCTCAATGTTTCACTCTTAAAATATTTTATCTCTAAAATTTCTCTATGCTCTCTTCTCAAAAAAAAGAAAAAAAAAACCCTCTTAAGACTATGCTATAAACTCTATCTTTGTAAGTTCATTAGGTATGGTTAAAAATGTATAAAGGGGCTGGAGAGATGGCTCAGCAGTTAAGGGCACTAGCTATTCTTACAGAGGACCTGGGTTCAATTCCCAGCACCCACATGGCAGCTCATAGCTGTCTGTAACAACAGTTCCAGGGTACCTGACAACCTCATGCAGGCAAAACACCAATGCACATAAAATACGTATAAAATCTATAACAAAATTTGGCTTTAAACTTATAACTAAAGGCTTATAATTAATATATGCAGAGTTGGAAAAGTTTTCTTCCATGATTTTGTTGAATATATTTTCTGTGCCTTTGAGTTGGTATTCTTCTCTTTCTATCCCTATTATTCTTAGGTTTGACCTTTTTATGGTGTCCCAGATTTCCTGGATGTTTTGTGTTAAGACTTTTTTGGCTTTGATGTTTTGACTGATGAATCTATTTCCTCTATCGTCTCCTCTACGCCAGAGATTCCTCTTCCATCTCTTGTATTCTGTTGGTTATGCTTGCATCTATAGTTTCTTTTTGTTTACTCAAATTTTCTGTTTCCAGTGTTCCCTCAGTTTGTGTCTTCTTCATTGTTTTTATAGGAAGACATCATGGGGATAGGGAGAAATCTGGTGCTAGGGAAGTTTCCAGGAATCCATAGGATGACCCCAGCTTAGACTGCTAGCAATAGTGGAGAGGATGCTTGAACTGGTTTACCCCAGTAATCAGATCGGTGAACACCCTAACTGTCATCATAGAGCCTTTCTCCACTAACTGATGGAAGCAGGTGCAGAGATCCACAGCCAAACACCAGGCTGAACTCCAGGAGTCCAGTTGAAGAGAAAGAAGAGGGATTCTATGAGCAAGGGGCATCAAGATTGTGATGGGGAAACCTACAGAAACAACTGAACCAAGCTAGTGGGAACTCATGAACTTTAGCCTAACAACTGTGGAGCCTACATGAGACTGGACTGGACTAGGCCTTCTGACAAGCAAGACAGTTGTGTAGCTTGATCTGCTTAAGAGGCCCCCTGGTAGTAGGATTAGGATCCATCCCTGGTGCATGAGCTGGCTTTTTAGAGCCCACTAGCTACAGTGGGACACCTTGCACAGCCTTGAGGCAAGGGGAGGGGCTTGGACCTGCTCTACTGAATGTACCAGGTTCTGCTGACTCCCCATGGGAGGCCTTACCTTCTTGTAGGAGGTAATAGGAGGTAGGTTGGAGGGAGGCTGAAGGGGAGGGAGGAGGGAAGAGGGGGATCTGTGATTGGTATGTAAAACGAATTAAAAAATTTCTTAATAAAAAATCTATGCATAGGTAATCTTAATTTGTTATAGCATATTATATGTGAGTTAACTCTTGTTTAGGATGTGTGTGTGTGTGTGTGTGTAACTTGGATACACTTCTCATTTTAAAAATAGATCTACTAAGAAAACAGATGTTTTAAGTAGAAACCATCTTGCTTACTTCCATCTCAGCTGATGACCTTATCAAGATGGAAGCCACCACATGACTGGCAGACATCTTTACTAAGGTTAAAGAGTACATGCTATGTGATTTCAACAACTTAAGATGACCATGTGGTATGGCATAGAGCAACAATTATTAAACATCTCAGTCCTACTGAGCCCTTAGTGTATTATTTTATCTCTTTTTAGACTAGGGAAGCAACAGTAAATCTCCAAATTATTTTGAATTGGTATGGATTTTTGTATGATGATAAAAATTTAAAATTATAAAGTCTACCCAGATTAACAAAAGCTGACTTAGAGATTTATACCTAACTACTTAAGTCTTTGCTAGCTCTTCAACACCAGCCTTCTATAAAATTTAAATAATGAACAATGTATGTTTGATGTAGGTTTATAAATTCCTAAGGTCTACTCAGGTTAACAGTAACTGATTCAAGCTTTAGCTATTTGGATAAAATAAGTCATATAAGCAAATTGATATTCTATAGTTGTGAACTATAAAAAGGATAAGAAAAGTTCACAGTCTTCCAATGGACTGTATTTATGCTTTAAGGTTACTGTATTTATAGTTTAATGTTTTATTTTGATGCCAAAAGATCTTTGATTAAATCTTCAACTCAAATTTTTAAAGCTCAAACTTGACAGGGATAAAGCTATAAAACCCTAGTCTTATAAAAGCTGCCAACTTAAACTACTAAAGATAATTAAAACATACAAGTTAAAGTGTTTTCAAAGTTAAGCCTAAGGTAAGTAACTAAATCAGGTATACTTAATAAATAGATGGTCCTCAAACATTTCAGAGATCTGCTGAATATGGCATTTAAAATGATTAATAAAAAAGCTTTGCATAACAGGCATCCAGATCCTACTGGGAACTCTGTGGTTTCCAAAGAAGATAGATGATACACAATGACTCCATCTGAATTGTGGTAACACTAGCCCCTAGGGAAAACTACCCCAGGCCTCTCCTGCCACCAGGGCTCTGCCCAAGCTGTGGACACTGTTGAACTGATTGCCCTGCTCTGCCTGGCCCCAGTAAGGTCAGTTTTCTCAAATTTCTCCACAGGGAAATCTCTCAGACCTGGGTCTGGCAGCTGAAGGCCAATGCTATTCTGTGATTATTGCTGCTCTCAATTCTGCTGCAGATTAAATGCTGTCCTGTATGACAGCTGAAGACCTATGACCAAAACCCTCAACAAAGCCATTGGGACCACTGGAGCCTAGGGCAACTGTCTAAGCTGTGATTAAGTTTCTGTCATTTTAATTGATACATACACCATTTGGATTATACTTCCTGCCATAATTTATCCTGCTCAGATCTCTGATGTTGACTGACTAACTGCAGCTTTGTCAGTTTAACAGCAACAAGAACATTAGCTCCCTCCCCCAAGGCTACAGCTGCCTTCTCTTATGTAAAAACCAGGCCTCAGGCCTCACTTTCCTAGACCTAGAGCTGCTAGGTCTCTAGCCAAGAAAGACAGCTTACCTTACTCTGAAAAGAGATAAACTCACAAAACAGGATTCAAAATAACTTTTTACTACTCCTTTATTTAAAGGATTTGCTTTACAATGACTGCTCTTAGAATCAATTACTTGTGTCTCATGGTAAATTATTAAATAGAAAAAGTTTTAAAGTTTATGTAAGTTCTGAGGGTCTAAGAAAGTGTCCTAAAGTATATAAATACAAGTTGTAAAGATCTGAGGACATGAAAGCTTAAGTAAGTTGTTGAGGGTCTAAAAAAGTATTTTATGATNTATAAATGCAAGTTATAAAGGTCTAAGAAAGAGTTATATTTCTTTCCTCCTCCCTATACTAAAATTTCTAAAGTTCAAAATTTCAATAGCAGTCTGATAAGCTGGTCAATCACGAGTACTATAATCAGTCACAAATTCAAGATTTTAGATTTACTTTGGTTATCTTCTAAAAATACACTTAAAAGTGACTCTCATGTGCTAAAAACATCTCTGCCCATTACACACACACAC
>LZPO01055442.1:26363-49381 GCA_001675575.1 Neotoma lepida
TCTGTCTCTCTGTCTCTCTGTCTCTCTGTCTCTCTGTCTCTCTGTCTCTCTGTCTCTCTCTCTCTCTCTCTGTGTGTGTGTGTGTGTGTGTGTGTGTGTGTGTGTGTTCAAGAGATGGCTTAAGCTCTGTCAACAGGGCAATATTTACATTTCCAGGATTCTATAAAGTGGGCTGTGCTCTAAACATCACAGCAAAGCATAGCCACCAATTCACTTTTTCAGCNTCTACACCATGCACTCATGTTGCTAAGAACTTATTTGTAGCCATAAGTGTTATGGCTTTTGAGGAGCTTTGTTACATCAAAATCCTAAGGGCTGGTGAGATGACTGAGCTGGTAAAGCATAAAAGCTGGGTGTGATGGCACACGNCTGCAACACCAGTACTGGGAGAGGCAAAGATAGGTGCATCCCTAAAGTGCAATGACTAGCTAGTCTAACCAAATGATGAGGTCCAGGTTCAATTAGACAAGTAGAGATCATGTCTCAAAAAATAAGATGGAGAGTGACACTCAGCATTCACTTCTGGCCTCCATGAGTACACACTTTCACACACATACCAGTAAACACACACACACACACACACACACACACACACATGTGCACACAATTTAAATATGTTGCTAGCTAAGACAAGTGGGGGAAGTTTTTATAGAGTGTCTTAAAAGAAATACTCCATTATTTCCTAATGCANATTCCAGCAACTTGAGTTTCTGTAAAGAGGGATGTCTTAGTTACTGTTCTAATGCTGTGAAGAGGCACCATGACCAAGGCAACTCTTATAAAAGAAAGCATTTAATTGGGAGCTTGCTTACAGTTTTAAAGGTTAGGACACAATCATCATAGTGGGAAGCAGACAGGCATGGTGCTAAACCAGTAGCTGAGAGCTTCACATCCTGATCTACAAGCAGCAGGTAGAGAGAGAGAGAGACACAGAGAGAGAGAGAGAGACAGAGACAGAGACAGAGAGAGAGACAGAGACAGAGAGAGAGACAGAGACAGAGAGAGAGAGACAGAGAGAGATAGAGAGAGAGATACTGGGCCTGGTGTTGGCTTTTTTAAATTTCAAAGCACACCCCCCCAGTTACACACCTTCTACAACAAGGCCACACCAAACCCAATAAGGACACATCACTAATCTTTCCCAAACAGTCTGATTAACTGGNGACCAACCACTCAAACATATGACCCTATGGGGGACATTCTCATTTAAACCACTACAAGAAGTCTTGCTTTAATAAACACACTGCTGCCATCCATTTATCCATCCATGTATGCATCCAACCACATATCTAACCATCCATGCATCCANNCANCCAGCCACCCAGCCACTATAGTTGGTTGCTTTTTCNTCTTACTCTTTNGGCTTTTTAGGGAGCCCGTCACCCAGTTCCCAAATAAATCACACAGAGTTTTATTCTTTCTTATAAATGCCCAACCTTAGCTTGACTTATTTCTAGCCAGCTTTTATTAAATTATCCTTCTGGGATAAATTTTACCTCTGGGCTTTTATCTTTCTGTTTTTCTGTATACCTTTCTTTACTTCTTACTCCATGGCTGACTGTGTAGCTGGGTGGCTGGCCCCTTGCATCTTCCTCTCCTCCTTTTCTCATTCCTTGATCTCTCTCTCTCCAGATTTATACTCCTATTTATTCTCTCTGCCTGCCAGACACTTTTCCTACCTAGTTATTGGCCGTCCAGCTTTTTACTAGACTGATCAGGTGTTTAGACAGGCAAAGTATCACAGCTTCACAGAGTTAAACAAATGCAACATAAAAGAATGCAACACATCATTGCATCATTAAACAAATGTTCCACAGCATAAATGAATGTAACACAACTTAAAATAATATTCTACAACAAACCAAGCATCTAGTCACCCATCTATTCATCCAGTCAACCATCCATCTACTTANCTATCCATTCATACACCATCCATTCATTCATCCAATCATCCAAGTACCCCTCTACTCATTCATACACCATCCATCCATCCATTTGTGCATCCAACCACCCCATCCATTCATCTTTATCACATCCAAAATTCTATGCTAGAATCTTCTAACTATTAGGATAGCTACTATCAAAAACAAACAATAGGGTACTAGAGAGATGGCTTAGTAGTTAAGAGCACTTTTTGCTCTTGCAGATGATTTGGATTCAACTCCCAGCACCTNCATGGTGGCTTACAACCATCCTTAACTNCAGTTCCAGAGAATCATGCCTTCTTCTGACTTCTGCAGGTACTTGGCACATACACACATGCAGACAAATAAATCTAAATTAAAAAAAAAACAGGTAGTAACAAGTATTAGCAAAGATGCAGAGAAATGTTGGTAGGGTTAAATGGTACATGTTACACTATGAGTGTGAACTCTCCAACAGGCTCCCATGTTTGAACACTTGATCTGTAACTGGTGGTGACATGTTGAGGTTGTGGAACAGTTAAGAGGTGATGCCTAGCTGGAGGAAGTGAGTTGGCTGAGCAAAGGACATTGTTTCAGTCTCACCTCTGTGATTTCTGATTGATGATACAATGTACCCAATGACCTCACATTCTGCTGCCACAGCTTTGAGTTACTCTGGCTTCCATGTCTTCCCCACCATGATGGTCAGTATCCCCTCAAACAGAGCCAAAATCAATCTTCCCTCCCTTAAGTTGCTTAATTTTTAATTAATTAATTAGTTTGTTTGTTGGTTAGTTAGTTAGTTAGTGTATGTACATGTACAGGTCAAAGGACAGCTTCTAAGTCCATCCTCTCCCCTTATTGTGTAGGTCCCAGGGATCAAACTCAGGTCTTCAGGCTTGGTGGCAGGTGCCTTTACCTGCTGAGTCATTTTGCCAACCCCCTTAAATTATTTGTCAAGCATTTGGTCACAACAAGGAGAAAAATAATGAATATAGTACAACTGTTACAGAAACTGAAGGGACTCCAGCCAGCCTGAGCATGGCAAACATGGCTCTGGTAGGCCTTGCCCTTCTCGCTCATTCCCCCTACCTTGCTAAAAATCATTAGATTACATTCCTAGCTAGCCACCAAGGTCTATTCCCTTATTTGGCCACTTCCTCCTCCTGAGGCTGACTACCAAGGTCCAGCTATCAAAGTATTGAAGTCCAGCAATCAAAAGCTCCCTTTTGGCTGCCCTAATTAACATGNCCAATTAAAATTAAACACCTCATCCTAACACAGCTTTNCCCCTCTTACCTTTATAAACCACCATTTGCCTATGGGCCATGTCTGTCTCCTCTCTATCCAGATGCAGTTCTTTGTCCCCCAGGGACAAATATCCCTTCTCCTCTCTGTTGTTCTTTTCCCCTTCTCCCTCATCCTTTATCTCCAGTCTTTGTCTCTTATTCCCTGCCCTTCGTCCCTCTGGAGCAAACAAATCTCCTTTGTGCTGAGAACCTGGTCTTGGGGTGTCTTGTGCTGATACTGGTCCCTTTAGAAACCCCATGGCAGTGCCTCAAAAACTCCAGCACAGACTCATTATATGATCAGTGATTTTACTTCTCCTATATACCCACAGGGACTCAAAGCCAAGTGTCAAGGGTATTGAATCAGCTGTGTTNACATGGCATTAATCATAGTAACCATACGTCATCAACAAATAAACTCAATGCAGCCTATCCACATATCAGCCTTAACAAAGGAAGAGAATTCTAGCATATAGTACACTGTGCTAAATTTAATAAGCCAGAAACAAAGGACATTGTACTCCATAGAGACAGTGTATTCCTCAAACTGTTGGTCACTGGCAAATACCTGAGAGAAACCACTGAAAGGAGGATAGGTTTATTTCCAATCACAGTTTTAGAGGCTTCAGTCTGAGGTTAGCTGGATCTACAACTGTGGGCCTGAGATGAAGCAGAATGTCATCTCATGGCAGCCAGGAAGTAAAGAAAGATGCAGGAAGGATAGGGACATGGTAAAGCATACCATTCTAGAACATACTACTATTTACCTACTTNCTCCAAAGTAGGCCCCACCTCCTAATCTCCACCACCTCCCAATAATTAATTCATCACCTAATTAATGCATTGCTGAGGTCAGAGCATTTATAATTCAATCATTTGCTAAAAGTGATACCTCCAGAAGCTGGGGAGATGGCTCAACCATAAACTTCTTGTTACACAGCATGAAGATGTGAGCCCGTGTAAAAAGCCAGGTGTGGTAATTACAGGTAATCTACTCCTGTAATCTGAGCACTGAGGAGGAGGAGGTTACAAGAGTGTGGTGGTTTGAATGAGAATGGCCCATAGCTCATGTATTTGAGTGTTTGGGCTCTAGCAGGTGCAACTATCTGGGGAAAGATTTTAGGTGTGTCTTTGTTGGAGAAAGTGTGTCACTGGGGGTGGATTGGGGGGTTTCAAAAGCCCAGTCTTGTTCTTTGCCTCCAACTTGTGGATCAAGATGTGAGCTCTCAGCTACTGTTCCATTGCCATGCCTGCTTGTCTGCTGCCACGCTCTATGCCATGATGGTCATGGACTCACTCTCTGAAACTGTAAGGAAGCCCACAAATTAAATGCTCTCTTTTATAAGTTTCCTTGGTCATGGTGTCTATTGACAGCAATAGAAAGTAGCTAAAACAATGAGGATCTTTGGGGATCACTGACCAGCCAGCTAGTCTTGCCAAACCCACAAGCCCCAGATCTCTGTGACCACGGTCTCAAAGAACAATGTTTTGTTTTTGTTTATCTGAAATGGTGGATGGTTCCTGAGGAAAGACACTTAAAGTTAACTTTAGGCTTCCACACACATATGCACATAATCACCCCTACACAAACATGCCCACATATGTAGCTGCATTTTCTTTGGGCCCCCAACCAGTTCCCAAATAAATACAGAGTCTTATTATTAATTATGAATGCTCAGCCTTAGCTAAGATTTGTCCCACTAGCTCTTTTAACTTAATTTAAGCTGTTTCTATTCACCTACATTTTGCCTCGGGGCTTTTAACCGTTCTTTCATTCCATATGTCCTACTTTTCTGCTTTCACCATGTCTCCTTTTCTTTCTTACGCAAGCCTAAATTTCTCCTCCTACTTACTCTCCCTGCCTAGAAGTTCCACCTATACCTCCTCCTTCGTTATTGGCTGTTCATCTTTTTATTAGACAATCAGGTGACTTTGGCAGGACAGGTAAAACACCAACACATCTTTACATCATTAAACGAATGCAATACATCTTTACATACTTAAATATTCCACAACACACGTACAAAAAATAAAAATAAATATAAGCCTCACATTTGAAAACTGGGAATGGAAGTTGTAGCATATAAGCCTTTTGGGAAGACACTTCATATCTGTGGTGGTTTGACTAGGAATGGCCCCANAGGCTCATTTATTTGAATGCTTGGTCACTAGGGAGTGGCACTATTAGGAGGTATGTCTTTGTTGGGGTAGGTGTGTCCTTGTTGGAAGAAGTGTGTTACTGTAGGGGGTGAGCTTTGGGGTTTCAGATGCTCAAGCCAGGCCCAGTGTCACTCTCTTTTCCTGCTCTCTGTGGATCCAGATGTAGAATTCTCAGCTACCTCTCGAGCACCATGGCTGTCTGTGTGCCATCATATTTCCTGCCATGATGATAATGGACTAAACCTCTGAACTATAAGCCAGTCCCAATTAAATGTTTTCCTTTATAAGAGTTGCTGTAGTCATGGTGTCTCTTCACAGCAGTAGAAACCCTAAGACAATATTGAAAATATTGGAGCAGAATGGTGAATACCAGGGCTGGAAAGGAGATTAGGACTTCCTGAGGAAAGTTTCCATTTAGGGAAAGTTCTGGAGATAGGTGGCGGGGATGGTTACATAACATTGTGAATGTACTTAAAGACTGATTAAGTTGGGATGTTTCATGGCTTAGATAAAAATAAGTCTGTGATAGGCACCTGCTCTGAGGGGCATAGAGGGACCTATAACTATAGATATGATAAGATAAAAAGGTAGATTATTGAATCTACTTTTAAAAAGCAACTACTAGTTTTAAATGTTTTACATTGGATTGGATTTTTATATATTGTATACAAATTATGTATATTGATACAAATTTGAGATTTTTTGTTAGAAAATATTGTACATATATTTCTAATTTTGTCCAAGATATTGTACCTATACAGTTCATTTAACAATGTAATGCAATTTGCTAATCCTTGAAAGTTATTATTACCAACTAATTAGGATATAAATAAATGTAAGTTAGTAGTTAGTCATTACAATTGAACTTGTAGTCATATTAGGTATGTTTTCAAGGTCAAGCAGAGATATATTTTAGATAGAGAGGTCATCTTCAAACCCTTCAGAGATCTACATACAGAATATGGCATTTAAGATGTTTTAAATAACATAGATTTTTTTCCTTTTTTCTTTTTTCTGACTATGAGACATGTCTGCTCCTGGCAGCACCAATCTACCTCAGAGAAGATGGGCATTGAAGCATCTCCATTTGGAGTTTACTTTCACACAAGTTAGCTACTGGGAAAGAAAGTGCCCTCGCATCGACTGCTGACAGTATGCTGTCCAAAATGGACAAGCAGGACATAAAACAAAGGACTGCCAATCCTTGCCAAGTCAAGGTAGGAAGGCTCTTTAGAAAATCCTGCTTTACAGATGAGTCTATCAGATATGCTAGGCCTGTAGGCCAAAGATGATGCCCCAACGTTGCAGAGAAACCTCAGGTGACTATCCAGGTAGCTGGCTGTTTCTGTCATAACTCACATTTTTTGGAAGTCGCTTGTTTGCACTTCCTAGGTAATATTATTTCCTTCTAAGGTCTCTGAGGGAGTTGAAGATTAGACAGTTATAGTTATAGTTTTCTTTGTTAAGAAATTCAGAAAAGAAACTCACTAAGAGGTGTAAAATGTATAAGTTTGAAAAACATCAAAAGATAGTTTTGGTAATGCAAATTAGGATAGAAGGTAAATTAAATATAATCCTTTGGATTCACAAAAATAGGATAGATAATGGAATATTTTCTCTGAATTTTTCAAATGCAAATGGACTAGAAATTGTTGTTGATGTATTTATTGCTTGTATATATTGTATATTGTTATTGTACTTATTGTATATAGTTTTTCTTATATTAGTTATAACCTTTTTTTATTTAGACAAAAAAAGGGGAAGTGTGGTGATATTTTATCTGTGTCCCCCAATAAAGTTTATCTGAGGATCAGAGGAAAAAGCTAGCCATTATATTAAACATAGAACTCAGGCAATGGTAGCATATGTCTTTAATCCTATCACTCAGGAGGCATGGATCCATCTGGATTTCTGTGAGTTCAAGGCCACACTGGGGAACAGACACACACCTTTAATCCCAGAACTAACCATAGAGGTCNAGAGGTCTGTACAGACAGATAGGAAGTGATGTAGCTGGGCAGAGAGAGGAAGTGAGAGGCAGAACAAAAAGGCATATAGGCATGGGTATACAGGAAATAGGTCTCTTTGGCTGAGGATCTCCAAGTGGTGAGAACATGGCTGGCTTCTTTCTGCTTTTCTGATCTCTCAGTTTTAATGCCAATATCTGGCTCTGGTTTTTTATTAATAAGACTGTTTAGCAATTCATCTTACACATAACAATTGTTAAGGACTGTTTATGAGAGCCCTTGGTGAGCCAGACATTGCTGACAGCAGGGTGACCTCAGTTGCTCCTATAACCCTAAGCCCTGTACTCTCTCTGCTCATTCTTCAGGTGTCTTTTCTGCCCAGTTATGTCTTAGGTGTGAAGTGGGCCCACTTCCACAGAGTACATTACTCACATTTTCCCTCTTCTGATTGAACTATTTCAGCTGGGCAGGGGAGGACACAGTAGAAGGCAGTAAAGACAAAGGAGAGACAGGCAGGCCTATGTTAAGAGAGGAGAGCCGGCAGGGCTCTGTGAGTTCCAGGCCAGCCTGGGCTACCAAGTGAGTTCCCAGGAAAGGTGCCAAAGCTACACAGAGAAACCCTGTCTCGAAAAACTGAAAAGAGAGAGAGAGAGAGAGAGAGAGAGAGAGAGAGAGAGAGAGAGAGAGAGGGGAGCTGTGCTCTTCTGCACACAGCCCCTGTTGAAAGTCCTCTCGTGTAGCTATGGTTCTTAGGGTGTTCCTTTAACAGAACCCCCACCTCCTTTACTCCTCCTCCTTTCTGTTGCTGGTCCTTGAGAGCTGTATCAGGCCTGGTTAATTTCCTTCTAACACACAGCTCTGTAAACTGTCCCTTTATCAAACCTCCCTTTGTACATGCCTCAGTTTCCTAAGACCTCTGTGGCCCTTCTCTTTGCCTACATGAACAGGATATAGTTCAAATCGTGGGTATCCCAGATTCCAAGGATAACCTTAGTCTATCCTCACAACGTCCCTATTCCACACTGCCATAAAAGGAGATGTNCATGGAGTGTTCGGGACACAGGGAATAAGCACGGGACACAAAGGATGGCTGTTCCAGAAACCTGAAAGCCACTTCCATAGTAACACCAAAGTGAACTTGTCACACAAACTCATCTAATATAACACAACTTGTAAAGTTTAAAATGAAATTATGGAACCTATTTTCTAGCAGAGGATAAATAACTAGCAAACAATAAATGAAAAGCAAATGACTGTGTGTTAGTTAGTTTTGCATAACGACAACAAAACATCTAGGACAATCAACTTTAAAAGTGGTCTGGGAGATGGCTCAGTCCATAAAGTGCTTGCCTTGCAAGTACAAGGACGTAAGTTCTACCCCTAAAACTTACAGNATTTAATTACGTCTGCATACGTGTATGTACATGTGAGTGCAGGTAACTGTGGAGCCCAAAGGCACAGGATCCCCTGAGATTCCTGAACCCAGAGTTAGAGATGATTGTGAGCTGCCTGACTTCTATGCTGGAAACTTATCTCTGGAAGAACAGCAAGAGCTTTTAACCACTGAGCCATCTCTCCATCTTCCCAAAACCTCACTTCCAAAATGAATGAAAGAAGGGAGGGAGGAAGGGAGGGGGAGGGAAGGAGAAAGGGAGGGAAGGAAAGAAAAGAAAAGAAAAGTTGGTAGGTAGTATTTAATTTTTTAATTTTTACTTGGGGCTGGGTAGGCAGACAGGCAGATGCTTGTGGCTCCTTGGCCAGTCATGCTAGTCTACTTGATAATTTCCAGATCAGTGAGATCTGTAGAAGAGGAGAAGGAGGGAGGTAGATCTCTGTGAGTTTGAGGCCAACCTCTCTACATGAGTTCCAAGAATTCCAAGGCCAGCCAGGGCTCCAAAGCGAGACCTTGTCTTAAACAAACTTTAAAAATAAATAAATGAAAACATGGTGAATAGTATCTGAGGCATAACATCTGGGATTGTCCATTGACTTTCACATGGATATATACACACATGCACTCATAACAACAACAGGTCTGGGCTCCCAATATCCTCTTCAAGGGTATGCTCACAATGACCTTGGGAAGCCCCAAGGGCCCCACTTCCAAGAAAGGTTGTACTATCTTCTAACAGTACCTCTCTCCTGTGTCTTACTTTTACCAAGTACCCATTACATGCTGGGCTTGAGTCAGGAGTCAGGAATATGCCAGTGGTTAGCAGGGGCACAGACAAGTGTCTGGGGCCTCTAGGCAAGCTCTTGACCCTAGGATTAGCCTTCCTAGTGCCCTGGCCTGAGTCCAGGTTATGCTAAACATGGAACTGAGCTCAGAATGTCTCTAGATCACCTTCAAAGCAATTTTAGCAAGCCCCACCTCTCAGCTCTGCCCATCTGTGAAACCCCTTTCAGGAGGGTATTGTCTAGGAAAAGTGAGGAGGTCAGCATTTTCCATCTTCATGGGCACAGTGTTAAGTCCCTGCTGGTCAGGGAAGATTACAGACCAAACAAAGCTCACATGGAGCTGCAGTGCTTGGGTGCTACAGTTGTTGCTTCTTTCACCTGTGCATGTGATGGACATTAAGGGAAACCTCAGTAAGCAGCTCCAGCATCAGAGTCATTACAGGGACATGGCAGAGCCAACACTGTATTGAAATGACCACCAAAAGCACTGGAATCCCAAGCCCAGAAAGAACAACTGAGTCATGATTGACAGCTGCCTCGGTGCACAGTGGACCAACGGTTTGCAAGCATGTACAACAGGTCTCATCTCACCTAGAGTAAGGTTTGTAGAGGGAGGTTCCTCAGGCTGCCCACAGTGAGCAGCAGGGAAGGATGCTGAGCTTCGGTTTCCTGGTGTCTACAGAGAAATCAGGAAACAGCCTTCTGGAGTTTTGCGGAGGCTGAACAGGACACCTGGGAGTGAAACCCCTTTTGTGCTGTGCTGGGCACTCAGTCACAGCTTGGCAGGCCAGCTCTCCAGTCTTTTCCAATCTCCCAGATCCACCCTAGTCATAAATTTTCTGCAGAAATTATTTTCCTGCTCTTCCTAGCTACAGCCTCCCCACTCCTCAGGCCCAGCACTCACTTCTGACACTGTCCTGAATAGTAAGACTATAGCAGTAAGCAGACTTATTACTTATCTCAAAATCAGATCCTGTACAACACCAGGGAGCATTCTAAGTTACCTCCAGCTGAAATTGAGTACCACAGACTAGTTCAGTCACTTGTCTCAATCACAGAATCATAAGTCTGCATTATAAACTTTTAGGGCCATGTCCCAGTGCCATAAAAGGGTGGCCATGCAGCTTGAACATGTCTGTCATCTGTATGAAATGCTACCTGAGCTTATTCTTGCCTTGACCCATCCTCCCTCCATCTATCCCTCCACCCACTCATCCATCCACCTATCCTTCCCTCCATTCATCCATCCAACTATCCTTCTATCCATACACTCAGCATCCATACACATCTAGATGTGTATAAGAGACAGTCTCTATACACCCACCAGCTAACTATACCTCCATTTATCCATTTATCCATCCACCTGTCCCTCCCTCCCTCCATTCACCCATCCAACTATATCCTTCTATCCATACACTCAGCATCCATCTATCCATTCATCTAACTATCCCTTCCTCCATCTACTTATTCCTTCATCCATTCATCCAACTATCTCTCCATCCATCTAAATATTTCTCCACATATGGACTCATCCATGCACCCCTGCCTTCTTCTACTGTGATTTGGATGCAGTTTGTCCTCAAATATTTGTGTGCTGGAAGGTTGGTCTTTAGTGTGGTAGTGCTGGAGGGAAGGAAATCTGTGGAGTGGAGGCTAGAGTGGGTATAAATGCCAAACTTAGAAGGTGAGAACACAGGGACATTCATGCTCCATTCACTTCTTAATTTTTTAAAGAATTTTAATTTATGTATATAGGTATTTTGACTGCATGTATGTCTGTGCACCACATGCATGTAGTGTCTGTGGAGGCCAAAAGAGGGTGTGTGATCCTCTGGGATTGGAGTTACTGTTATGAGAAATCATGTGGGTGCTTGGAATCAAATCCTCATCCTCTGGCAGAGCAGCCAGTGCTCTTAACCACTGAGCAAGCCATCTCTCCAGCCACCCACTTCCCATTTTTGTGAGCTGCATCATCATTTGCACATCATTCATGTTTAATAACACACATGTTCTTTCTTTCCCTCCTCATCCATTTCAGGTTGAACTGGTTAATGGTTCAAAGCCAGTTCTTGATCATAGTTTCTCCCTTCCCAGATCTTCATTTGGGTTTAGCCACATTTAACCAAATATGTCTCACCTTTAAGCAGACTTTAAAAGGAAGTTCCCTCTCCGCAAGTCTCTGTGAAAGTGTGCTACTGCTTTTGTGCATAAACCAAATCGAGGCTGTGGCAGTTGTTCTCAGGGACACCCCAACCCACAGCCTTGCACACACATCTCCATCATTCTCTGAAACTGTGTTGTTAGAGGTGAGACCAGCCTGCTCTGTCCGCCCTTGGAGTTGACAGGTATGATTCCTGCCTCCGTTTTGTCTTGGGTGTGTCTAAAGTGGAGGATTTTATCAGGAAGGCAGGAGGCTTATCTGACCTGCTGATGGCATTCTTTCTTGGCTTGTTCTGGAGCAGATCACCGTTCAGTCTCTAACAACTTCCCACATCAGGACCTTAGGACCCTTGTGGGGGTCGCCTGTGCCTTCTTTTGGAGGAAGGGGACTGCTTTTCCCACCCCAGCCCAGCCTAGCTTCACTCACTGTACTGTCCCCCTTCCCGATTGCTTCTTGTCTCTATCTAGGAGCACATGTTCTGTCTGTCCCTGCTACTAAGTTATGTCTGAGCTCCTGAGGAGCACTGCTTTGACCCACAGATTTCTCCTTCAGTTTTCACTCTTTCTTTTCATTTCATCCTGAGTTTTATTTAGATCTTCTAACTCTGAAGTACTCAATTGGAGTCCCTTTTAATTGTCTTAGAGTGTGAAACAGTAATGAGGGAATGCTTTCTGTTCTTTCAGGAGTTTTTTCTCAAGGTGGCGTTTTGTTTTATTACGATGATCCATTTCCCCTCTCCTAGCATCAGGTTACAAAATGTTCCAGAAAAATACCTTTAAGGTGAATCATATCATATTGTCAACAATGTAACCCATTTTTTACTCATAAAGATATGCAATATTACATATTTCAAGTTAATACTAAGAACACACTCAGCAAACATTTATTTATACATTTTTGCTTAAAATATAAGTTACCAGAATTATGTGATGTTTCCTAAAAATTTCAGCATGCATTTCCTAAAAAGAAGCTGTCCTACATTCAAGATTCTATGTTGGGCTCTTTATTTCTGCTCCTTCCTTCCCTCTGACTTTCTCCCTTTCTGTCTTGCTTTATTTTCTCCTCCAGTGTATTTGCATGGCCTCTTCCATCTCCCACGTGGTGAGGCAGATCTGTGCAGGTGCTCCATGTCATCTGATGGGGTTGGCATGGCTTCTTTGCTCTTCTATCACCACTGGAACAGGAAACAAGGCTTAGCACGAGGCTCAGTCTTGGGGACTAGCACCCAGACCCTCTCCCAGGCATGAAAGGCAATCAGCAAGAGGCACAATACTCAGGAGGACAGCAGACCACCAGCATAGAACTCCTAAGTTAGCCTGTTTACAAGTTCGAGATCCAAATTCCCAAGTTAACAAAGGGGTCCAGTACATCAATCCTGAGTCTCATGCCAAGATGCACCTGACCCATGATACATTATGTAGCTTTTGGGCTGGGTGGGACATTCATTTGCATAACATCATAATAAGTAAATAAGGNCAGGTCTAGACCACTGACAGGAGTGAGCCATCAACACACCGAAACTATCCCATGCCCCTGAAGTCCTCGGTGGGCAAGCAGGTGAGCCTTGGTATTTCTCTATCTAGCTTTCAATTAGGGAACCCCACCTAAGCTTGCTAGAGGTAGATATAGCTGTACCAGCACCTGTCATTACAATTTTAGCTGCTGTGAGCTATGAGTGCCCAACCCATGTGCCCGACTGCTCATCTGACCCCTTCCCTTGGCAACCTACAGGCACAAATCACACCCCAAACCAAACCCTGATCCCACCCAACTAAGCCCACCTTAAAGTCCCTGTTTCTTTCTGTCCTGGGCCACATCCAACCCCACCAGCTAGTCCTGGTACCTCCATCCCTAAGACCTATCATCCATGTTCCTCGTCTCCCCACAGTCACTACCCTGACCCAAGCCTACCTTCTTTATCTAGTCACAAGGATGCCCCTCTCTTCTGGCTGCCCCACCCACAGCTGCCATTTCAACTCTGCTCCAGGATCCATCCCACAGAGCACTTTGATAATGTCACCGCCTACTTCCAACCTGCCAATGGATTCCCTTGGCGCTCTGCATAAATTAAAGTTTGGCACAATCTGAGTCTGTCCCCTATACTTGCTCTACCCACACCAGCCTCCCGGATGTTCCTCAAGCATTCCTACCCCAGCATTCACAGCGGCTGCTCCATCTGCTGGAATCTCCTTCCCCAGCTCTCTCTCAAGTTTATTTCTGCCACTCACTGTGCAAACACTGGCTTTCCCAGCAGCCTCTCTGATCACCGTATCTAAGCCATGCATGCTCTCAGGGCACTCTTGTGTGATCTTTGTACCCTGGCCACCTCCTCTCTTGCCTTTTGAGTTGTTGCTTACTCCATTCACCTTCCCCTACCATGACATACAGTTCAGGGAGAAGAGCGCTCTCACTACTCTACCCCAAAGTGACACACAGCAGGCGCTCAAAAAATGCATCATGAATAAATGAATAACCAAATAGTCCTACTAAGGATGTCATTCTGTGACTTACCAACCAATTATTTGCCAAACCTTTCAGGTTTAAAGTCCAGGTAAATGTTTGTAGTAGATAGAAGCATAGTAGAGAGAGGTGGGTGCAGCCAGATGCAGCAAAATAACGAGTGAGCAAATGCTGCACACTAACAAGGGACACGACAGCACTCAATGGGTAACTGAGCAGGAAGGAGGAAGGAGGAAGCCTCTCCAGTAGCCTCTCTGAAACTCACCTCTACAGTGATAAACAGGAGCTCTGATGCCCACAGACACCATCTAGGAACTGGCCAGAGTATTGTCTCCACCCCAGATCCTAGAACTCTTTGGACCCTCACTGCACTGTTGGACCACACCTCTGCACATGATGCTCCTCTGCTCCTTACTTTATCTGTCTGGGGAAACCTTGGCTGAGAACCCACTTGTGAACACTTCCTGTCATGTCTGAGCCTGAACGCAAACACAGCTCTTCCCTAGTCCCTCTAACACAGCTTTTGCTCAACTCCCGGCCCATGATTCCCTGCACAGATCACTTTTGACCCTTCTCTAGGTCAGCTCATGCTTAACCCGAGCCAAGGATGGCTACAAGTTCCTGAAGTTTCAGGAGTGAGGCAGGGCATTGCACCCAGGTCCTGACCCAGTCCATCACTGCTCTTCTCCCCTAACCCACTCCCCAGGCTGCCCACACAAACTCATCCTCATGTCATCTTGCTTTATATCTAGGAGCAGGCAGTATCTACCTTCTGAGTCTCACTGTCTTTCCCTTGGGGGGACCCACAGGCACCCCAGAATGAAAAGGCCTCACCTCAAATCACACACAGAGACCCAGTCACATACCATCTTGCCTGGTGTCTCCAGGGTCATTTGCCCTTAGAGAGATGCTCATTGTCTCCTTGATGGAGCCCGGAAGAGGCAACCAGCTTGTGTTCAGAAGCCAAAACTTATAGACCCTGGACTCTGGCTGAAGTGCTCCTGTTGACTGACCCTCACACTGGGTTGCCTGAGCTAAGAAGTGGAGGCAGATAGCTTCCACCATCAGAGCTGTGTTCTCTCTCCCTCCCTCTCTTTCTCTCTCCTTCCACCCTCCTCTCCCTCCCTTCCTCTCTCTTTGTCATCCTCACCTTCTCCTTCCATTTCTCTAGCTAATATGGTTAAATTAGCAGAGATTAAACGTGCCTGTGCTGTAGTTCCCTGTGATGAATTTCTTCCCCTGGGCCCAAAGCACCAGCCAGTATTTGCTGACCAGCTGCAGATCCACTCTGTGAGGCTTCTGCAGGCATTCTATCTCCTTAGTGTAGGCTGCATTAGGCCTTCCTTCTGGACACTTCAAACTGCTGTTTCCAAGGTGGTGTCACTCTAGCAATCCCGAGGTTTCCTGAGGTCCTTCTTGCCTTCCACAAGCCTAGAGTCTGGGTCTGCTAGAAGCTCACTGCTGTTTCTGTTCCCTCTTAGACATGTCTACCCCTCAAAGGTCTTCCAGTATCCAGGACTTTGGACATCTCATGTCCTGGGCTTTTTAAAGTCCTAACCCACAGCTCACTCTCAGATTGAACACATGCAAGCTGCCTGCAGCCCAGGAACACAGGCTAGTACTGGACACAGAGCTGGGAGCAGCCTGAGACCAGGTCTGGAGCTATTTCCCTCTCATAATACCACAGCTGTGGCCCCCTCCCCATCCCCTCATTTCCCTCATCAGAATGGGGCAAGACTATTACCCACACTCTACTTAATATCCTGCAGTAGAAGTTCATGAGGTACAGCAACATCACACACCTGCTGTGCAGCCTTGAAAGTCACTTCACCTCTTAAAGTCTCAGCCCCATGGAAGACAGGAAACACTGGTGAATGAATATCTGCCTCAGAGACCAACACCCTAGGCTTGAATCCCAGCTCCACTCAATGCCACTGGTGGCTTTTTGATCCCAGACTTGTTTCCCTGTGAGTAAAATGGAAGTTACAGTAACACCTCCAGTCATGAGGACCCAGTGAGACAGCTGGAAGGTCAGGCACCAGCACACAGTAGGTTTTCAGCTGATGGAAGCTACCCTCATCTTTGATGCCTTCCAGAACCTCTAGTTCTGCCTCTAATCTAATGTGGTACACATCCATATGTGGGCAGTTGCTGCACCTCACTGAGCCACCCTGAGAAGGGCAACCTTGATTCCCAGACCTACTCCTATCCACAGAGATACCAGATGTCAGGCCACCACCCCCTTTTGTGCTGTGCACTGTCCTTGGAAGGAGGGGATTCATTGGTATTTCAGGGGATTAGGCCCAGGAGCCCCAATAATTACTCTAGAGAATTCTAGTTCACACAGAGAAGCTGCAGCAGAAACAGCACAGCACACAAAGCCTTACAGGTAAGGGCCAGTGTCTCTCCCTGATCTCGCCAGGAATGTCTCTGTGTGAACCTCTGAGAAGCCAAGTGGGCATTCAGTACCCTCAGCTAATGCACAGTGTAGTCACCTTGCTTTGACCCAAATGAAGACATTCCTATGGAAAGAGGGAGTCAGACGCAGTCTCCAAAGTCTTGTAAATATATGTTGTTTGGGGGAATATGCAGAGGGTGTGGCCTGCTGGGAATTGAAAGGTCCCCTGCCTGGCTAATGAGGGAAGAAGACCTCACATCCATAAATGCCATGAGAAGACCCCAGATACAGCTCTCCTGATAAGAGTCACTCAACAAATACTCCCACTTTCCTGGGTGCTGATGGGTATGAGCTGAGGCTGTGCACTGAGAGAGAGACAAGAGTCTCCTAGAAAGCAGGGAACCTGTATGCTCTGCTCCCATACTGCCTGATACCCAGTAGGTACATGGTAAAGCTTGATGAATGGCTCTGTGACCTCTAACTTCAGGGAGCTCATACTTCCTATGCCAAAGAAAGAAAGAAGGAGAGAGAGAGAGAGAGAGAGAGAGAGAGAGAGAGAGAGAGAGAGAGAGAGAGAGAGACAGGCAGAATAGCATATCCCAAATTGATTGTTGTGTGCTAAAAGCACAGCCTGGGGAAATGGGGATCCAGCCTCTGCCTTTATAGTGTGGTGACAGGGACCTCACCACCACCTCCACAGCACTGAGTAAGGAAGGCCCTTCTAGTGGTAAGCAGTTCATCTTGCTGTTCCTGAGCCCAGAAGTCCCTGGAAATTGTACCCAACACTTCTGCATGGGTGAAGGAAGCACAATGCTGCTGAGGTCCTCACTCTACTCTCCAGGTTCCCTCAGACCTCATCACTCCTGGCCCATGTCAGCCTTCTGATTCAGCACCTATCCCCCACCACCCCTTTTAGGAGCAAGTCCCAGCCATCTCCCTGGATGAGTTCTCCTCCACCTCCAGGAAAAGCCACCAGGGCCACAGTAAGCCACTCCCCTTAGCTTGCCAGGACCCCCAGCAGAGCTAACCCCCAAAAGACCAGGCCACTCCCCAGGCTCTGTCAGCACCTGGCTCAACTCAGTAGATACGTTCAACACAAACTGAGGTACCCAGGCACCAGGCGTTCTCCTCGAACATCCCTTCTCCCGGGATGCCTTTCTCTCATCCCATCCCCTGGTGACAAATGCAGTACTTAAAACTCCACACAAAGGCCACATCCTCTGGAAGCACTGATGATACTGGAAGCCACCATCACACTGCTCTTGGTCCAAATGTTCATAGCCCACACGAAAACCAGAGGACCTCCAACACCCACAGGACCCTGCACTCTTCTGAGTGCCTACAGATTTGTGTGTCAAAATGTGCAGTGCTTTGGAGTCACACAGTACAGAATCTGAATAGGGTTCTTCCCCAGCACTGCTGTGCATCCTTAAATGCAGGTTCCTTAACCCCTCCAAGCCCCTTCTGCTTGTCTGTGTGGTAAAATAATCACATTTTCTAGTCAAGAGTGTCACAGATTAAACAAGACCATAGGAGTCACACTTCTGGGACACAACCTTACACAGAGGAGATCCTAATAAATCACAGCTATTAATGACAACAATGCTGGTGATGAGAACATTCCATATATACCTGGTAAATTTTAATTTTTTAATTATTTTATGTATATGGATGTTTTGTCTGTATGTATGTATTTGTGTGTACCATGTATATGCTGTGTCTGAGAAGTCCAGAAGAGGGCATCAGATCTATAACTGGAGTTATAGATGGTTGTGAGCTGTCATGTGGGTGTTAGGAATTGAACCCAGGTCCTCTGGGAAAACAGTCAGTGCTCTTAACTGCTTAACCATCTCTCCAGCCCCTCCCCTGGCAAACTTTACTGGTAGCAAGTGAACTTTGCAGCAGCCCAGACAAACCAGTTCCTCAGGTGAAAAGTCTAGGTGGCCAAGGAGACCAGCAATGCTCAAGGATGGATGGATCCTGGCAGCTGGTCAGAATGTAGGAGGCAAAGACAATGAGGAGCTTGGTCCCTAGGGCCTCAGCTAGACTGAGGACATGAGAATTATCCCACAAGTCCATTCCCCATTTGCATAGGTCAGAGGCAGCCATGAAACCTCCTGACCAAAGGAGTCTGGGATAGCAGTGACTTCCAGCTCCCAGAGTCTTTTGCTGTGACAGACTCCATAGGCCTGCTGGTCTTGTGACCCTGGCTTTTGGGGGAGGGTGGGCACAGAAGGTTTGGACTTTGTATAATCCAATTTAATTTATCTCTTTTCTTTGGTTGCTTATGCTTTTGATGTGATACTTAAAAATTCTTTGCCAAGTGCCATGTCATGAAGATTATTCCTGTTTTCATGCAAGTGCTTTTATCATCTTCAGCTCTTTTGTCTACAGTTACACTTTAAAGTTTTGGTTTACGGACTAAGCTAAGAATCTAAATCCATTTGTTTCAAGTGGAAGGCCAAGTGTCCAACACCATTTGTGGCAAAGACTTCATGACTGTTCTTTCCCTCACAGACAGACCCAGGTTTCCTAACAAGAGAAGCCCAGAGAGGGAGGGTCCCTTCTGGACATTTGGTCCTACCCGACTAACTCACTGGCCTTTACCTGGGTCAGCACAGCATCACTGCCATTAGTGCACATCTCCATCACCTTTGCTTCTTGTGAGCTTTGAAAGCAGGATTGTGAGATCAACTTCATTCTCCTCCAGGAGTCCTTGCACTAACAATTCCAAATGAATCATAGGGTCAGCTGATTACCCTCATTCCTAATCAATCTGATTCTATAGCCAGGTTTTATCCAGTGTTCCTTTAAACTTTTTTTTTTAAAGACAGGGTCTCACTATGCAGCCCTGACTGGCCTGGAACTCACTATGTAGACCAGAGTGACCTTTAAACTCATAGACATCTGCCTGCCTCTACCTCCTCAGAGCTGGAACTAAAGGTGTGCACCACCACATCAGGCCTCCTTTATCTAACCTTCACTTCGAGTTGTTTTGGGAGATAAAAGATCCTTATAAACAAAATCAAATTCTATCACTCAGCATATTAAACATGCCCAGACTATGAGCTAAAGCAGCTAAGGACCTGGAACACTGTGTCCTGATTTACAAGTGGTATGCATGGCACACTGGTTCAGGAGTGGTTCAGAGCCCATTCTTACCTCTAAACCTATAGCCAGCACAGGAAGGGCACAGAAGTGAACTTGAGTTGAGGCCCTGAACTTAGAGTAGGGTCCTCCTGACAAGCCCTCTGTTCTGTGGGAACTAGAGAGAAACCCAAGTCACATCTTGTATGGCATTCATACAGCAGGCCTCTCACTGCCAGTCCTTGGCTAGAACTCTGCCAGAAGTCTAGAGAGGTGGGAAGTAGCTCCTGTAAAAAGCCACCCCACAAGAAACACCTGTCAGCACAGGGCAGATCTGAGGGCTCAGGTGAGCTTGTCTATGACTGTACACTGGCTTTCTGGGCTCCAAGATGAAGCACAGTCACTGGTATCCTTGAGCAATGTTTGTCTCTACTAGAACTGACAAGAATGGAACTGTCTGCAACTAAGAATCCTGGTTCTGCAAAACACTGGTTGATGGGCCATTACACTCNGATTGTCCCAAAGACATGTAGTGCNGGCTGGCCTAGATTTGGCTGAATGGCATCTCAGTGTACTGTGAGCCCACAGTGCCTACCTGAGGGAAGGCTCTATTCCATGTTTGAGGACTGGCAGAACGAGTGAGCACTTACTTTTTATAACTGCTGATGCTGGCTGTGCTCTGCAAAGGCTTGGGGAGGAGAGATGCAGATGGTGGGGATTCAGCTCCTTCTTCACCATCTGGCAAATAAAGAGAAGGTGACTCTTCAATCAGCTGTCACTTCCCCTTGCACCAGCAGGGCAGGATGCATGGCCTCTGTGACAGAAAGTCCTAAAGATAGGATCCTACATCACACAAGAAAGGAACCTGAAGAGAGTGAAGACAAAACCCTTGATCTAGGGAAGGAAATTTTCCCAAATAAACTACTGGCCAAGGTGCAGAACGGCTGCCTTGAGGACCTGCCGGAGGACAGAGCAAGCTGCGTGCCAGCTGCCTGATGGAATCAAGAAGGACACGCCGATTAAATTAGTGGCAATCTTCAGCATGAGCAGAATAACCTCCTGGGGCCTGAGCTCTATGTACAGCAAAGCAGTAGTGTCCACCTTCCAGGTCCCAGCTGATGTCCATCAGGTAGCTTTGTGACAACTGCAAAGGTCACCTTCAAACTCCTTCAGACAAGCAAAGGGTGACAGGGTGCCAAGAGATGCGTGTGTGTGTGTGTGTGTGTGTGTGTGTGTGTGTGTGTGTGTGTGTATCCTCCTCAGTCATGCTCAGCTCATGTTAGAGATACAGGATCTCTAACGTTTTCTCAACTAGGTTGGCCGGCCACAAACAGCAACAATCCTCCTGTCCTACAAATACCCTGAGGTTACAAGGGCATGCATCCATACCCAGCTTTTGACAAGGCTGCTGAGAATCCAGACTCAGGTCCTCATGCCTGTGCAGCAAGCACTCTTACCCACAGAGCTACCTCCCAACCCCTAAAGATCTTTATGCTATAAAATATTGTGACCCCATATGGCTGCAGAGACATAATTAGCCAGATGATNCACTCTCTGGATTAGAGGAGTTAATAAATGCCTCTTTGGGGCTAGGAAGGCAAATGCACACAGATAATAAAGCACCAAGACATTATAAAATGTTCTCAGCATGGATGATTTATCGATGTGTCCATGGTGCATGGAGAAGGCAAGACAAGGCTGCTGTATTTCACCCCCTGTGCTGCCTAAGTGGTTTGTATGTTCAGGCAATTTCAACCCATCCTGTGCCAGCTCATGACAAACTGCTTCAGAACAGCAGACCTTAGAGGGCAATGAGATGGGCACAAATGAAGAGGGACAGAGCTGGGATGCAACATGTGGCTCAAATATCTCACATCTGGCCAGGGCACTTGAGACAGGGCCTGTTCAAGAGCTCAAAAATAAGTATTGTCAGCTGTAGAGATGGCTCAGCAGTTAAGAGCACTTACTGCTCTTGCATAGAACCAGAGTTAGGTTCCCAGCACTCATATGGCAGCTCATCACCACCCATAACTCAGCTCCAGGGGATATGACACCCTCTAGCCTTTGTAGGTACCTGCCCACATATGGTGTACATTAACATGTACATACTCACAAATACAATATCATAGTCAGTGTCCCAGAAAGAAACTGATCTTGGGGCCTCCAGATCAAACTTCTGTCTTCAGCTCTCTCAACTAAAGGATGTTCGTTTGTTTGCCCCCCCCCCAAAGATTCCTTGACACCAGAAGCAGTGTCATAGAGCTGTGCAGCTAAATCTCTGCCAGAGCTCTGTCCACCATCAATTGGAAATTCATCTGAGAGGGCATGCCTCTGGCCACCTATCTAAAGGACACCATCACTGCACTGATGCAAAGCAGCATTTGCAGTGGCTGGATGCTTAGCAGCAGAAGCTCCTGTTCATAATCAGGTCCCACACCTAACATGGGAATTTACACCACTGCAGAAATGTTCCTGGAGAACAATGTCCTCCTGGATGGGTATCCCACAGGCCATTAGCTCCATGTAGCCTCTGAGAAACACTGGCCACATCATTTAGGATACACTGCCAGCAGGGAACAATAGCCCTGAAAGGGTCTCTGGAGTGATTCAGCAACACGGGCTAGGTCAGGCAACCAAGCACCCTGCCTAGCACAGCAGGACCAACTCACCCTTCCCTAGAGGACAGAGGAGGGAACATCTACTTGGACCCAGAAGGACTACATGGAGACAACTGGGGACAGAGGAACAGCAGAAATGGGGCTGGAAGAATGAAAACCCAGCCCCCACTCATTTAGTTCACTGGTCTCCTGTTGCACTTCTCTTTGAGCTTCTCTCCCATCTGTGGACTTGGATAGCATGAGCCCAGGTGAAAGACAGAAAGTCTCCCAGGACACAAGACATGCAAAGCAGGAAACAGTGGTTCCCGAGGACAGAGGACATAACACCCGATACACTCTCTCTCCCTCAGAGCATCAAAACACATTTCTATTAGCCTACACATACATAGTTAATTCTGCTTATCCCTACTCATCCCCAAGTTTATCAATCTTTCTTCCTGGTAACTTTGGGTTAAAATGAAGAGTTAATAACAGTGTAGGACATTGGGGCTGGGGTCTATGGCANAGTGGTAAAGGACTGGCCTAGCATATACAAGGTCTTGGGATCCAAAGGATCAAAAAAAGAAAAAAGTATAGGACATAACATAACACCAAGCAGATGAAATTAACTACAAAACCTGACAACATGACTTGATATATCTGTATGTGGAGAAAAGCCCAGAGGGAAATTCTCCCCTCACCATAGATGACTAGCGATGGTTTTTATCTTACTCTTTGTGGTTAAAAATTATTTTCTAATAACTGGTGTGACGGTGATTCAGGATTTGTTTTTCTACTTTATAATCTGGTGTGTGTG
>LZPO01055442.1:76117-91189 GCA_001675575.1 Neotoma lepida
CACTTGTGTTCTGCCTCCTGAGAGCCCTGAAGACTGGAGGACAGCTTAACACTACACACTTTGTATGTATATGCATCTTACTTACTGACTCATTTAATTCACTAGGACTATGTAAAGTGAGTAACATGTTAGGGATGAGAAAACCAAAGCACCACAGGTTAACTAATTTCCCCAAGATCACACAGCTGCACAGAGAGGGGACTTTCCAAGGGCCTCCTAGCTAATGGGTCACTTTCCTAGTCAAACCACTATAGTTCAGAGTCTGTGTTCCCAATCCATTTCACCCTATTAAAAGCTCTATTTCAGACTTACCCTGGGCAGCAGGATCTGTTTCTCACTCATTGCTAACATTCCTTATTGAGTCTCTGAGGCTGTCTACTTTCCAAAGGGTGAGACTTGAACCACATAGTATGGAAAGGAAAGAAATTTCCTTTTTAGAATTTCCTTGTGGTTTCCTATTGGAAACACAATCCAAAAATGGAGTCATGCAAAGGGAATTCTGAGTGCTTGTGAGAAAACTCCAAGAAAACAAGAGTCTTGTGCTCTCAGTTTCTTCAAAAACAGGCAATTGTTCTTGGAATGTACCTCTCTGGCCCTTCCAGGTGTAACAGATAGGAGTGAGTTTACTTTAGATTATTCATGGCTATTATTATTTGTTTATATGCCTCTATGTAAAAACATGTTTTTGCCATGTGCAGCTTGTCCTTGTGATTATCACTTTACTTGGGTGACTCTTCTTAACCCTCAGAGTATAAACTGTCTGATGGTCTGAATTAAGTTGGCTATTACATGAGACTTTAGTCTCATCTTTAGGCCCCATTCTTCCAGGTTCACACTGCCAATTAGAGTGGTAAAGTTTCCTAATGGCTTCACTACAAAAAGTGTTCAACCCACATACCCCAGGAATTTGTTTCACCTCTGCTCAATGACTCCAGCTGACTTCAGAAGCCAAAACGGACCAAAGATGAATGGATGCCCTTGGGTTTTAATCCCAGGTTTTGCAGTGACCATAGGCAAATCACCCCAATCTCTCTGAGNCTCAATTCCCTTCTGGAAAAATAGCTAGAAGGCCTGGGTCACACGGGAGTGTGGGACGAGAAGAAATGAGATGAGATGAGGCACAAGCCAGGAACCTGATTCTGAGGAAATTCTGAGGATAGATAATTGCTGCCACCATTACTCTGTGGGACAAGGCTTGAGACTCCTGGATGTCTTTAGCATTCTGTTGTTGACAGGTAGTATGAGTGCAAACAACTACTCTGGGGTTCAGTTTCCCCATTTATATAACGAAGGCACACCTCTATTGCTCCTTAGGTGTCTAAAGTTCTAGGGCTCTGCTTGTGGATGCACAGTAGCATATGTTAGACTATTTTACTGTGACAATATAAAGGAGGAAAGATTTGTTTGGGCTTGTGGTTTCAAAGGATACAGACAATGGTTGCCTGGCTCTGTCATATCTGGGCTGGAAGGCAGGACCTGTTGGCAGACAGCAGCACTGTTCACTATATGGCAGCAGAGAACATGCCTGTACTCATGCCTGCTTTCTTCCCCTTTTAGTCCATCATGGTCCCCAAACTATGGGATGGTGCCACCACATTCAAGGAGCCTTAGCTAATCAGCCCTGGAAACACCCTCACAGACATACCCAGAATTGTGCTTTACTAATCTCCTAGGCACTTCTCCATCCAATTAAGCTGACTATCAAGACTAACCAACATAGGCATCATCTCTGTTGCTGCCATGGTTACTGTTTCATAGCCCAGCTCACATTGCTGGCAGTACAATGCAGGTATGAATGTCCTCATTGGCCTTTCTAGGGCTTATTACAATCTTTCAGGGAACATAGCAAACAGCAAAAGATCTTGAATTCAAAGAAGAAAAGCCAGGTTTAGACCAACCATGGAGGGAAACCTATCGTGCATCAGGAATCAAGGGGCAGTGAAGCAGCAAAATCAAGGCTCAGCTGAAGTACCACCACAGTGGATGAAGGCTGGAACAAATGAAAGCCTCCTATAAATGGCAGCCACAGGAATGGCAATGCTACAGGAGACAGTGAGTGAAACCATCTCTGGCAGGGATGTTGATACTATGTCATATGATGCCAACAATCCAGCCCAAACCTGCTGCCTCTGACAAAGCCACTGACGTCTCTTTCCTGGATTGTTTTTTTCTTTTTGAGACAGATTCTCATTAGCCCAGGTTGGTCCAAAACTCTCTCCTTGTCACCAAGGATGACCTTGAAACTCTGATACTCCTGCCTGTACCTCCCAAGTGCTGGGATCACAGACATGTGCCACCATACCTGGCATATGTGGTGTTTACCATCAAACCCAGGTATTGTACTTGTTGGGCAAGTTAGCTACCAATTAAGTCATATCCCAGCTCTCTTTTCCCTTGATTATTCCAGTGGACTCTATGGTGGCCCCCACATCCCTTAAGTCTCCTCTGAAAGCAGCATTCACAAGGCTCCTGATTCAGGTGATACCATTTCTATGCCCAGCAGAGGATTCTGCCATCCAGTAAGGGGAAAGCCAGAGTCCACCAGGAACCCAGGTGAACTCTCCTCCCTCCACCTGTGATAGGTAAGACCTCTGCCTGGATGTACATACTGCTCACCCCTTACTTGATAGGCAGGGCCTCTGCTTGGATGTATATACTGCTCACCCCTTACTTGATAGGCAGGGCCTCTGCNTGGATGTATATACTGCTCACCCCTTACTTGATAGGCAGGGCCTCTGCCTGGATGTATATACTGCTCACCCCTTGTTGCTTTGGGCTTTGGCCTTGGCTTTAAAATGCTAACACTACTCATCCACCCCCAGCTCTCCCTGCCACTGTTCTGTTTGTCTCCTAACCACATTTCCAATCAAATACAACAAATATTAGCCATATTCATCTCCGTTATTGTCTACTTCTTCTCACTGCAGTGCAAGCCCATGAAGACTGTTGTCTTGCTTTGTGCGCAACAGTAATCTTTCAGTAACTGGAAGAGGATCTGGCAGAGGTAGAAATGCAATAAGCATTTCCTGAGTGAGGAAGTGAGTGGATGGTACTTGTCAANAGAGCCTTCTCATGAGTATATTAGGGAGCTGAATTCCCCACCAGCAAGACATAGAGGAACACTTCAGGAAGCCATTAGGGACAGAACCCAGAGGACAGGAGAAGGAAACCACCATGTTTACAGTGTCTGAAAGACTAAACTGCGCAAGGCAGAGAAGGGCAAAGAGACTGAGAAGGTACACACCTGAAAAGGCTATGCCTCAATGCCCAGGCAGAGACCCTTGTCAGTCCTGCCACACTCTAAGGAGTCAAAGCACAGTAGAAGATTCCTGAAACAAGGCCAAAGCAAGGCAACTGCCTAAGCTCAGCAGGAGTGGGCAGTACCCTCACTCTCCACAAGATTAAAGACCAGAGGGCTCGTCTACTGAGACCATCAGGCACAAAGAAATGGGCCTGAGACACGTAGGCCACCATGTATGAACAGCAGCAGCTAAACCCACAAACCTAGCATTTGTTGGAGGATACATACTATTTTCCTTCTAAGTTTTTCAATTATAATAAAATACACATAACACAAAATTGAGCATCATGACTTGTTTTGGAATTCTTACCTTTTATTATTGTAGGTATGGACAATGTGTATGTGGGAATGTGGCCATGACACACATGTGAAGGTCAGAGGACAACTCTGAAGAGTTGGGTTCTCTCTTTATACCATGGAATCTGTGTATGTACTCATGCCATTAGACTTGCATGGCAAGTGTTTTCACCTGCGAAGCATCTTACCAGCTGTGGTGTTTTGAATGAAAATGGCTCCCACAGGCCCATAAAAAGTGGCATTATTAAGAGCTGTGGCCTTGTTGGAGGAAGTATGTCACTGCGAGTGGGCCTTGAGGTCCCAGATGTTCAAGTCAGGCCCATTGTTTCACTCTCTTCCTGCTGCCTGCCAATCTGGATGTAGAACTCTCAGCTACCTCTCCAGCACCATGTCTTCCTGTGTGCTGACATGCTTCCAGCCATGATGATAATGGACTAAACCCCTGAACTGTAAGCCAGCCTCGATTAAATGTTTCCTTGTAAGAGTTGCCATGGTAATAGTCTCTTCACAGCAATAGAATNCCTAGTTAAGACACCAGCCCATTGTAGTCATCTTTAAGTGAGCAGCATTATGGCATCAAGTATTTATTACACTGTGCAGTTGTCACCACTACCCATCGCCAGGACTTTCCCATCTTTCTTTAATGGGGAAATTCTGTCCCCATTAAACACACCCCCACCCCTCTCCAGGGCCTGGCCACCACGCTACTTACTTTCTATACCTGTGAATGTCACCATTCAAGGGACCTCACCTAAGAGGAATCAGAAAACACATGTCTTTTATATATGGCTTGTTTCACTCACCATAATGTCCTCAAGGTCCATCCGTGATATAGCCTGTGTCAAAANCTCCCTGTTAAAGCTAAGTGTTGTTCCACAGTGGCATATATTTTGTTTACTCTTCATCTGTTAGTGGACATCTGGGAAGCTTCTGCCTTTCAGCCATTGCAAATGACACTGCTAGGAACCTGGATGTTCAGATAACTCTCCAAACCCCCACATTCAGCTCTTCTGATGAATACTCAGGTGTGGGATTGCTGGGATGCATGCTCATTTCCAGACTTAATTTTTGTTAGTTATGATGTGTAGGGGATTGATCCCAGAGCCTCACACACACTAGATAAGTGTCTCTCACCTTCAACCTCTGTTTAAATGTTTGATGAACTATTGTGTTGTTTTCCAAAGCAGGTGCACCATTTGTGTTCCTATTAGCAATGCACAAGGTTCCTGGTTTTTCCATGTCTTCATTGACATATTTGTTTTCAGTGGGTTTTTGGTTTGATTGGTTGATTTTGGTTTTTCAAGACAGGGTTTCTCTGTGTAGCCCTAGCTGTTCTGGAACTCACTCTGTAGACCAGGCTGGCCTCAAACTCAGAGATCCACCTGCCTTTGGCTCCCAATTGCTGGGATTATAGGAGTGTGCCACCACTGCCCAGCTTTCTTTCAGTGTTTTAGACAGTAGCTAGTGCCTGAGGGTTGGCACTACACTGTGGCTTTGACTTACATTTTCCTAATGCTCTAGAGCAGGACCAGATTCTACTTAAAGTGATTTGTAAATATTAACTCATTAAGGCCCAAATGGTATAATGAAATAGATACCATTGCCATCTCATTTTACAGGTGTACACAATGAGGCAAAGTGTTTTTGCAATTTGCAAAATAGTGCAGAAACTAACTAACATCATGAGCCAGGATTTGAACTCAGAGTGTAAGACTCTACTGAGAGTGCAAGCTCCCCTCATAAGGGGAAAGGCTCCCACTAATCAGCTGACTCCTCCCAATTTAATCACCTCACTGAGAGCAGCATTAAAATGTGAGTTCAGCCAGCTCAGCTTGGGTGGTGCAGTAACAGTGAAGAGGGAGGTAGAAAAGCTCACATCAAGGCTCAAAGAAGCTTCAGCAATTGTTATAAACGTGTCTTTATGCTACCACAGAGAAAACAAAATGCAACACCATTTTCCTAAAAATTCCATCTATCATCAAAATATTAGATAAGGAACAGTCAGCATTTGCTTTCTAAACATGAAATGCAAGTGCACACAAGGGCGATAAATGTAATGATAGTCTTGAGCAACTCTATGTTTGAAGTATCAATAGCCTCATTTTCTGGGGAGATTACTGCAGGTGGGAGAGACACAGATGCTTGGAGCTCCTTTGTACAACAAAAGCTCAATTAGGAGGGAATCAAAAGCCAGGGTTTATTGGACTGAAAAGCACTGCACCACACGTTTCCACTGAAGGCAGTGGTCATAACAGATGGACAGGGCTGACACCAGAAGCTCCTAGATTGTAATGGTACTTCACAAAGGCAGGGAACTGAAGGCAGGGCACTGAAGACAGGGTTCTGCAGGAGGATGTGCATACAGCTTGGCAGACCACAAAAAGACCTGCTGCCCTTCCTTCTTACTTACCTCTCCACTGGCAACTCCTGCATCGAGTCCTGCATGCCTCCACCCAGTTACCTGAAAATGGAGGGGCTGACTCTAACAGCAGTCTCCACAGGTGTACACCTAGAGCTTCACTCAGACTTCCTGCTGTTGCTTCTTCGTCTCACTTTGTTCGATTTCCTGATTTTCCAAACTAGAAAGGGAATGCCACCCATATGAGAGCACACCACTGCCTGGGTGTAATTATTCACATAGTGGACATGAACTTGAGCCTGTTCCCTTAGAGCAAGGCAGTATGTATCAGAGTTCCCAAGCCTCTGCCTGGAGATGCTGGGGTGGAGCAGGGAGGCTCGACTGACAGTCATAAGGATGTGGTGGGCAGGTCCTGCCTCCTCTAGTCCCCAGTGACCCACCTCTTCCTTTGCTCCCTATACCTCCAGCTGGACACTTGGCTCTGCCAAAAAAGGAAGACCTCCCAAACATGGCGGCCATGGTTCTGAGCACAAATGTAGCCAAATCCCTCCACAAAAGGTAGTGGTAGGATGCCAGGTAGCAGAACACAGGGGCTGGCCTTCCCATAGGCCACAACTGGTTTGAAGCAAAACCAGAGCAGGAGAATAACACACACTCTGAGAGTAGACACAATCACAAAGGGCCATATCTATAAANCCTAAGATTACAATGGAGCTGATAGTGCCCTACTGCCTTGACAGATGCATTCTTCCCTTGCTGTGGTGTGGGTAGTCAACCTAACCTGTCACACTGGCCATTGTACAGGAATATGGCATTTGTCAGTGGGCACAGACAAGTACAGAGCATGCCTAAAATCTGGTAACAATCAGCTGTGTTGTTGGCTCATGATTGACAGGTCTACACTTTGTATCATTATTTTAATGTGTTTCCCTTCTGATTATAAAAACGAAGTTGGTGAAATGGGGAGATGNCTCAGTGAGTAAGGCATCTACAACACAAGCACAAGAATCTGAGTTTGAACAGCCAGAGCCCATGTAAAACTTGGCACAGTAGTGCAGATCTGTAATTCCAGTGATCCTGCAGCATTCCTAAAGCAAGATGGGAAGGCAGAGACAAGAGTCCCTGGAAACTTCCATGCCAGCTAGCCTGGAATATGAAAGGGCAAACAAAAACCATGTTTTAAACAAGGCAAAAGAGAAAGACCAATACCTGAGGTTGTCTTCTGACCTCTACAAGGGTACCATGACACGCATGTGCACACGCGCACACACACACACACACACACATACATCATGGGGGGGGGGGCTGCAAAGCCTGTGGTGTGCTTTCTGACCACATCAGAAAGCCACACTGTGTGGCTTGCCCACACAACCTAGGTCTCTTTAAGTATTCACAGAGCACACCACCTAATGATGTGTTTCTCAGAACACACCTCTGCTGTTAAGTGAAGAGAACTTTAAACTTGTTCCTACTCATTTTCCTCTCTCCTCCTTCCATCCAGTCATGTAAAGGTGGTACTAACTTGTACTGCCTGCCCATGGCAGAAAGAATGCTTCTGAAAGAATGTCATGTGGCCCTGCTTGGCAATCCTGTTTGACCCTTGTCTATCTCTGCCTTAGAGATGTGAGTGCATGAGTCCCAGGCTGCTGAGTAAGCCACCTCTCTGTCATGGCTTACCTGGGTGCAGGCTAGCTGGGCAACAATTGTGGGCAGCCCTGGATGTCCTCTACATACCCAACAGCCTTCTTCATATGACTCCAGAATCCTGATAAAGTTTCACAGAAAACTAGCGACATCTTCATAGCCTTTGCTCTGAATTCACTCTTCACCAAATAGAGACACTGAGTCTGAAAGCAGACATGCTTTCAGAAGCTTCTAGAAGGGCTGTACTGAATCTCTATATCCACACTAGGTATTTTAGATGCTGGGGTTTTAACTTAAAGACTGGCTTTCTGGTACTGAAGGTGGCATGAGAGACAGGTTCTTTCCTTTCCACACCAAATGGGCTGAACCAAATAGTCAGCTTCCATCCCTGTGACAAAATACCTNATCTAATCAACTTAAGAGGAGAAAAGTTTGGACTGGGTTCCATAATTGGTTGATTCCANTGCTTCTGGGCATATGGTTAGGTAGCAAGGTGTCTTAGTCACTGTTCTATCGCTGTGAAGAGATACCACGACCAAGGAAACTGTAATAAGAGAAGCACTGAACTGGGGGCCTGCTTATAGTTTCAGAGGTTTAGTCCATTATCAACACGGCAGAAAGCATGGTAGCATGCAGGCAGATGCTGGAACAGTAGCTGAGAACTACATACATCTGTAGGCAGAGAAAGAGAGAGAGAGAGAGAGAGAGAGATTGATTCTCTGTGTAGCCCTGGCTGTCCTGGAACTCACTCTGTAGACCAGCCTAGCCTCAAACTCACAGAGATCCACCTGCCTCTGCCTCCTGAGTGCTGGGATTAAAGGTGTGCACCACCACTTACTGGTTCTCAACTTTCAATACTTCCAGTTTATAATGGTTCAATCCACATTCAGCAGAAGCCATGCTTAAGAGTTTGGCCTCTGGAGACTTCCCTGGCTAGGGCTATGCAGTTTGATACTCTTTCAGTTACAGTGCAGTGGCAACCAGCTACAGTTCCCAGACAACCATGCAATCACAAAGGCAAGCAACAAACGCTCNACAGAGAACTGTGCTGCTGTGCTAGGATGGGTGGAAGCTTGGATGCATTCAACGTTCTTTCCAAACTAACAATATTTTCAGTTCAAGCTGTATTTATCAAGAGGTGACCCATTGTAAGTCAAGGTGCAGCTACAGCTCATAATGTCAAGTGTTTACTCTGTATCAACCACCATCATAACCCAGGACATCAATCCTATCATGAGCCCCATTGTGGTGAGAAGGAACCAATCCAATATACTTTCTCTTAGAGAGCCCAAACAACTATGAGAAAAAGAAAATGGACAGAAACAAAACCAGAGGACAACATGTAAGTCATGTCAGATGGCAAACACAAAGGAGCATAAGAGAAGGACAGAAACCAGAGGTGAGAGTGTCCATCAGACAGGCAAGGTAGGAGGAAGAGAGGGGTCCATCCTCAAGGAGAGTGTGTGGCACTAACAGCAACCGGGCCCTGCTCCCCAACCCAAGAACAGGCTTGGAGATCACCTTACAGGATCCCAGTCCACCTGTTGAGTATTCATAGGTACATTCTTCAACTTCTCNGTGCCTAGTTCCACCCCATCAAAGGAGATGGACAAAATCCACTTTTGGGTGTTGTTAAAAGAATGAGGCAGTATGTGCATATAGTGAGCACCATGCTGACTCATAATAGAGGTCACAGCTAATACAAGTAAACATGATAAGAAAAACAAGGTACAGTCACATAGATGCACCCCACAGCACTGGAGACTTGGGACAAACATGCCCAAACATACATTCTTACATATAAGAGAAACACAAGCAGGTCAAAGCTCACTAGAAGGCTTGATAGTCTGGCAAGGCAGATCATTTCTAAAGACACTCCCACTTTCTCAGACTATGCTAAGCCCCAAAGTGCCAGGGTCACACTTTTGTTAAGTCCGTTAGTTCCTGTTACATAGCCCCTAGCTGAGCCAAACATGCTACCTCAGAAGTTGTTCCCAGAACAACTAAGCCCAGCCCAGCACACCTCCTGCCTGTCCTGCACAGCCTGATGTCCAGGAAANCTCAGAGACNCCTTGAGAACATCTTTGTCTGTGTTCAGGTTCAGGGAGCTCTGTGTTCTCCTGAGTCTGAGAAGGCTGAAGATAAGAGGGAGGGGCACTCAAGCAGTGAAGTTCAGAGCCCCATAAGGTATCCAACATTTAGAATATCAGGTATTGTCACCTCAGAAGACACACGGCAGTTCCTAACAAAATTAAACCTTCTCTTACCAACAATCACACATCACACTCTAGTGTTTACCCCAAGGGGCTAAGGATTTGGGTCCATATTGAAACTTGCACATGGATGTCTGCAGCAGCTTTCATCACGATTGCCAAAGCAGTCAAGGAAGAAGTCCTTCAGCAGGCAAGTGGAGAAACAAACTGCAGCAGACCCAGACAGTAGAATGGCATTTGCCACTAGAAAGAAAAGAGCAATCAAGCCACAGAGACATGCAGCAATTTAGGTCACATGACTAAGTGAAAGAAGCCACTCTGAAAAGTTACCGTCCTGCTAGCTGACAGTTCTGGAAAAGAAAAAACATGGGGACAGTAGAAAGATCCATGGTGGCCAGAGCTCAGAAGAAGGGAGGGATGAGCAAGTGGCACTCAGGATTTTAAGTGATGATCCTCTGCTGTGTGAAGCTGTAATGGCATACACATCTCTATACATCTACCCAATCCACAGCACATTTAACACCAAAAGTGAGCCCTCGCATAAGGTGTAAACTGGCGATAACGACACATCAATACAGAGTCATCCCTGTGATACAGGTGCTGCACCACTGAAAAGACCCCACACACAATTTTCCCATACATCTAAGGTGCTTTATAAAATAGTCTACTTAAAAAGAGAAAGAACTACAAAAAAAAAAATCTAGAAACCAGATAAGATGTCAGAATCAAAGGACACCTGTCAGTATGAAGTGTAACCAATAAGGAAAGATTAAGCACCATATACTGAGTGCCCATTGTATTCCTGTCACAAGCAACCCAGCAATTGTTGCCACCACCACTCTTTCAGCTACTCAAGCCAGAATCCCTGGAGTCCTCATGACGCCATCATATAAGCCCCACTCCATCTGGGGACTTNTGAGCCTTGTCTTACAAAACCCCCACACCCAGGCTTCTGCTCAGTGCCACCCTCTCCCTTATGAGCCCCACCATTTCTCTCCAGCCCTGCCACAGCCTTCCTTCACCTCCTACAGCCTATCCCACACCACAGCCAGAGGCAGCTACTAAACAGACAAGTTGGGCCATATTATCCAAGCCTGATGTTTCCAAGTATGTACTGCAGCATCCAGAACAAAGTCCCAATTCCTCCTATGGCCCTTGCTAGCCTCCCTCTTTACCCCACCCTCCACCATACAGGATACCCATGATTTCCTTTGGAATAGTACCTGGCACGTGCTAAATACTTGGTGAGGACACCCCCAAATGAGCAATCCCAAACTGTGCTGGACAGATGTAATCATGTGTAATCTTGAAAAAGAGGAAATCAAGGTACACCCAACATCACAATGCTCACAAGCAGCCCAGTGGCTAGCCTATGTGAGTGTCTCACACACAGAGAAAGAAGGCACAATATTCACAGGGAACATCATCGCTCCTAGAGGCCAGGCATCTGAATGGGGGAGGGTTTGGAGGCAGGCTGATGGATGGAGTGCTTAAAGCCATAACTATTTTCACTAAGCACATGTTAACTTGATGACTACAGATGATCCATCAGGTGGTGAAGATGATCCATCAGGTGGTCCTATTGCTGTTCAATGCTGATTGCTCTGGAACCATCTCTGTAGGCCTACAGCCCCACCCCCATCCCTTTTGCTCCTGCCCTTCTATGTGAGACTCCACTGCTCTCCACCTCTAATCATCAACAGATGCCAGGAGGGGCCAAGCAGGACACCCCCAGCAGGCAGATGCTACAGGCGGTCAATAGGCCTGTTTGTTGCAGTGCTCAGTGGGAGAAGTTTCGGCATATACTGTTATTAATGACTTTATTTATATACCAATATTTAGAACTGCTTGCAATTAAGCAGATCTGCTTTCAAAATATGACTAATTAGAACAGTCGTGCTGGCAGGAAGACTTCTGTAGGAAGCTACGTTGCTCTAGCAAAAGTTGCCCCTGCCAGAGGCTGACCAGGTGCAGGATCCCAGGATGCAGTTTTAAGCTCTCTGGGCCTGGAGGGTGAATGGGGCTGAGAATGGGGAGGGGGTTTCAGGAGAATGGATGGGGCTGGGGAGCAGGGGACAGAGATGTACAATCCTCAGACCCAGAGGCTTAATATGTATGATGCTAGTTAACTACATTCTCTGGTCTGACATTTTCTGCTATGTTCTTGGAAGGCAACCAGAAAAGTCTGGAGTTCCCTAATTCCTGAGCTGACATTTCAAGGGGAGCTGGAAGGGGGGTATCTATGCAGTGATGTGGAAACCCCAATCGATAGCAATGAGCTGTGTGTTACACTTGACATTAATCACCAATGAGCTTCTGTCCCACCATCTCCTTGCTGATTTCCATCCAGTAAGAGGAATGACTTTCTGCTCTTCAATGAATGACTGATTTTATTCAAAGTGGGTTTATTTGGCTAGGTGAACAGGCAGCCAAAGCCTACATCCCCAGTAAATGAGAATCGCACAAGATCCAGTACCTATATCCAAGGTCAAGACCAACCCACCCCTGAGTCTTCCCTGACTCCAGCTTAGACTGTTAGTCTCTGCCTTGTACTGAACATGGGCTGAGAATACAGAGACCACAGCCCCCACGGCCCAGAGGCTGACATTGACCTACACCCCAAAGCCCTGCAACTGAGGTGACATGGACTAGGAAAGCATCAGCCACATTTCCTTGCAGCTAAGGGAACAAGGCCCAGCTTGGGAGGCTCAGCTGGACCTCTGAAGGAGCTACCCCACGCCAAGGTCAAGGTCTCCTCACCAGGGACACTCATATTCATGTCCAATCTGGAGGGACACAGGGCCAACCCTCTCATCTGGAGTAGAAACCATTCTGCAGAGCCATCCCAGCTCCAGAGCTTTGGGGGTATGGGCTGAGGGACCTCTATTGAGACTACCATGCTCCAATGTCTCCTCGTTCCAAAACAAGCCTTCTTATAAGTGCTGTTCCCAAGAGCTTTTCAATGAACACACTTTCTTTCTCAAGTCCCATCTCAGACACAACACACCCAGGTCCCCCATCAGAACTTAGTCCTCTGCCCTCTGCTCCCATTGCCTTGCTATTACCTGGGCTGCAGTGATGGGTATTCATGCATCTGCCCCTGGAATTCTAGGACAGAGCTAGGGCAGAAAGATAACCTGGTGTCCTAAGAACCTCACTCCATTATTCCAGATAAATCCTTTGGAATAACAAAGCCCTGAAATTCACAGCTCAGCTCCCTCTGTAATCTTTGGCACCCTGTGCTACAAGCATTGTTAAGCTACCCTTTGTAGCTCTCTCTCAGGAAAGTCAGCCAGGACCCAGCATAAAACCATCTACCTTAGGTTTTATGGATTTGTAGACTATCTGGCTAGTTTTGTCTCTGGCAAAAGTCCTAAGTCAGTGTTTTATATCTTGTAGAGAGCCACAGCTCTTGAGACTGCATGAAGTTACTTGTGCATCTACTCAGGAGTCAAGAACAAGACTTCCTTCCTGTGGCCATAGAACAGGACCTCAAACAAGCCTGCCCCTTGATGTGCTGTACACAAAGGGCAATGGGCCTCATTTCTGAATCCCACTTCCTCAGGTGCCTGGGGACACATGAGTTAACAATGGTAATGGTAGTGGTTACAAGCAATTACTGGCCACACTAAATTCCAGGGTCTCTGACCTCAGCCTCTTGGATATCTCCACCTTCAACAAGCTTGAGAAGGACTCTCATTATCACATTTTGCAGATGAAACCAAGGCACAGAAAGGCCCTGTGAAGTACAGAGGCCACACACCGAGTTGTGGACACTCCCCACCCAGGAGTTTAATGGCAGAGCTGTGCTGCTCAATCACCTAGTGCCATCCTCAGCCTAACCACCCTGGGATGGGGAAGGATCACCAGGGACCGTGACAAAGGCAGAAGGACCAGACCTTGCTGAAGAATTGCAGGACAAGTCCTCCTGAGACTCTGGACTTCTGAAAGACAGGTCATTAGCCCATTTCACAAGTGATGAAACTGAGGCTATAAGAAGTGAAAAAATCTCCACAGAGCCAGGCTAGGACTGAGGCCCACACCTGGGCTTCCTCAGCATGGACCACGCTAGAAGTCACTGTCACAGAGATAGAGACACAAGCTGTCAGTGGCTCCCAGGCCTTTTTCCATCTGAACATTGGTATCAGTCTGGACCACGCCCTTAGGATGACTTCCTCTCACACTGCCTCCTGCAGGAGAAATACACAGCCAAGTAGGAGGCAGGAAGCCAAGGGAATAAGGTTTTCCTCACAGAAAGGACTAGATAGGGTCTACAGGCCTTTTTGCTACTTATTTTACAGACATGAATGGCTTCATAGGTCTCAGGAGGCCAACCTGACACTGTAGACAAGCCAGAGCTAGGAAGGCTTCCTATTGGAGGCAAAATCTGGGCTTAGTCACTGACTGCAGGCTGTAGGTGAGGCAGAGGTACAGTCCACACAAAGGTTGGAGAGCAGGAAGATGAGCTATCACCCTGGAGCTAGAAAAAGCAATCCTTAGGAGGAACAAGGATGAGGAGCAAGAGTTGAGCTGGAGTGACAGGCACCTCCAGAGAGCTTGAAGGTCACAAGAGCCATCCATACCTTTGCCTTCTATGGGGTGGAGGTGGGGATGACAATGTCATACGTGGACATGAGCAAAAACATCACCTGGTAATGCTTTTCAAGAGGATGATCCATTTCGTGTGGTCCAATGGTGATCAGATGCTGTACCCTCAGAGCCCCAAAGGCATCCCCACACAGGTGCCTGTAGCACAATACAGGAAGATGCCACGTTGAACACAACCCATAATAAAAGCAGCCCAGGCACCTATCCGTGAAGTAGTAGGTAGTAGAGTAGGGTGGCACCCTTCCCTAGGGTTCTGATCAGGTAGAGAAACAAACACTAGATGCAGAGCCAGGCCAGAAGGAACCTAACACACCTGAGCACACAGCACAAGCAGGAAGTAGGAAAAGCCTCAGGAAAGGGTCCCCTATGGACTGATGGGCATCATTCAAGTGTAGATAAGTGGGAAGGGACTCACAAGAAAGTCCGACCAGGTCTGATCCCACACAGGTCAGAGAGTAAATAAGCTTGCAAGAGATGTTTTACCTGTGGCCAGGCATTGGACTTCTATGGCCCCCATCATAGGTCATTTGTACCTGGGATGAGAGTAAGAGCTCCAGGCCTGACTGGGTAATGTCTTCGTCAGCCAAGGGTACATTCAACTAGCAGCCAGTGGAAACAACAGTGACTAAAGGGTATCTAGATTGTGGCAA
>LZPO01055443.1:3727-19239 GCA_001675575.1 Neotoma lepida
ATCCTTTCTCTTCTCTCTCAAGCTTATGTATCTTTTACATACATTGTAAACCATTTTGAGGTTTATTCCATCTGAATCTGTCTTATTGTGTATCTATAATCCTTTTCTGGCCAGGAGAGATTTTAAACTGTTAAGCTCCTTGGCGACTTTGGCTGTTGATTACACCTCATTCATTTTCCTAACATGGCAGAGGTACATTTACTGCCAGCTCTGGGAGCCATGCTCACCAGCAACTCTGGGAAGCAGTATTAAGTAGAATGCCTGTGGCTTTAAGTCCACGGCTGTGCTCCCAAGCCCACAGGCAGAAGCCTCCTTGTATCACAGTCTGACTCATCAGAAACCACAGGAGTCTGCCATGTTGCTGCTGAAGCCCACTGAAGCCAGGGGACAGGTCTCTGCATGGAGGCCTGCATGAGTGACATGAACTAGGAAGGTGCTCTTAGCTACATTTATAATCTCTTGTTAAGCTCTCTCAGGTTTTAGGTGGAACCTCTTGCNACCACATCTGGGCACCATCTGTAGCTGGAAATTTCTCCAGTCCTGCCTTGCCCAGCAGTCTGGACAAATCTCTCCTACCCACATAACAGTCCTGCAGCCACTTATAAAATAATCACTCTGAGGCTTATATTAATTACAAACTGTATGGCCTATGGCTTCAGTTTCTGGCTAGCTAACTCTTTCATCTTAAATTAACTCATTCCTATTAATCTATATGTTGCCACGTGGCTATGGCGTTACCAGTCTGCTGGCATCTTGTTGCTTCTTCAGCAGTGGCTTGCTTCTCTCCCAACTCTGCCCTTCTTTTCTCTATGCTTGGATTTCCCTCTTGGCTAAAAGCTTTCTTACCATAGGCCAAAGCAGCTTTATTTATTATCCAATGGGAGCCACACATAGTCATAGCATACAGAAAAACATTAGATACAACACTTTAGACTTATCAAGATAAGATAGATAATTAAGTATTTTCTCTAATGTTGTCAAATGCAAATGGATAGGATATTGTTACTGTAATTCTTACTTAATAACTGTTTTTGTTTTACTATATTAAGGTTAAAACCTTCCTTTTTGATTAAACAAAAACAGGGAAAAGCTGTGGGATAATGCTCTTGCACACTGTAAAAATTTGTCACTCGAATTGGTTTAATAAAATGCTGATTGGCCAGTAGCCAGGCCGGAAGTATAGGTGGGGCCAGCAGACTAAGAGAATGCTGGGAAGAGGAAGGGCAGTGTCAGGAGTCACCAGTCAGACACAGAGGAAGCAAGATGAGAATGTCAAACTGAGAAAAATTACCAAGCTGCGTGGCTAAACATAGATAAGAATTATGGGTTAATTTAAGTGTAAGAGCTAGTCAGTAATAAGCCTGAGCCACTTGCCAAGCAGTTATAATTAATATAAGCTTCTTTGTGGTAATTTGGGAAGTGGCTGCTGGGTATTTGGGAGTTGTTGGCAGGAGAGAAACTTCTGCCTACATGCCACTATGCTTGGTACAAAATATTTGATATTTTGACCCACTAAGTTTGAGGATCACAGAGCAGAGAAGTAAAGCTAACAAAATGATGACAGCGAAATATGTGACAGTAACAACTTCAGATTCACAACTCACACTTTGATTATTATAGGTAGGTTGTCCCTGTCTTTTCTTTATGCAAATTCACAAAAGTTCATGCAGTACTGAGTGATATCAAAGAAGGCACTTTTGATCATAACAGCACCTGGTTATTCAGACAGTTTAGTCCATTGACCATGTGCTGCTGGCAGCATGCACACAATGGGAAAGTTCTGAGGATAACATGGTTACCTAACAATTACAGCTCCTGTGCTCTGCAATCCATTTCTTGATTCAGAAATAGGATGTTAAACAAGTTATACCAGCAAATCCATTATTTGAATCTCTAATCAGGTTTATACAGGAATAGCGTAAAGTACTGTAAGTGTGCAAAGGAAGGAAATAATCAACCAGATCAATGAGTTTATGATCCTTCTATCAGGAAATGAAGTGTACACAATGTTTTAACAAGAGCAAAATTAGGCAAGAAGTGAGGGATATGAGTTTACACACACAAATCAATCTTAATAAGGAAAGGATTGCTGTGCTCAGTCCTGAATGAAGGCATGTGTGTCACACCTGGGGTTATGCAAGATGAGGAAGAGGACAGCCAGGAGCCTGCCTCAGTAAGTCTATGGAGAGCATGATANAGATGCTGGACTTCACTCTAACAATAAAAAGAACTCTTTGGGAATTTCANCCAGGATACTGATGTCTCTCATCTTTGTTTCAAACAGAGTCCCACGTCAGGGACATGGAATTGTTTCAGAAAATGATCATTCCTGTTCATGCCATCAGGCATAAAAGTAAAGCTATTGTTTNAGCTTATGAAAACCTCCAACCCTGGAATATTTAAAGGAATAACTGTCATACACTTGTTCTTGAACAATAAGAAGTGCTAAAAATATTAAATATATTTTGCCATTTGCCTCCTTCNTATCACACACATTTCCAGTCATTTTGTTTTAAAGTGTGATATATACAGGTTTCCAAGCTTGAAANGAAAAATCTCTTTGGTTNTCTGAAGACNCCTGAAGTGGAAGNGTGTGGAAATGCAGCTCAGACAGAAACCAGGAGTGACAAGAGACATTTGCATAAGTNGCCGACTTCAAAGAAACCATCGGATACTTGTTCTGCCCAAACAAAACCTAAATCCATAGCAGATTGTTTAAAACTGCTTCATATAACTAAGTCAGTGTCCCTACATCACTTCTGTGTATACTGGCAGATCCCACTCTACCACTGGGACCCTTTGGTATTTCATGGCCCATGAATACTTCCTGGCAGATACAATGTTTACTTGCTTAGGAATGATTCAAAAGAGATCTCTAAGTAGAATATAACACTCATGAACTGCCAGGATGCAAGACCATCAACATAATTCTCTTTCCCTCCCCTTCAGGAGGCCACCTCAGAGCTGAAAGCTGCAACATGTCCAGAGACTGTAGTAATGTTCCCCCAAATGGAAGTGTTTTGTCTTTGACTGTCCAGTATTTAAAAAACATAGTCTATAGAATAATTATCTGAAAACAATCTTGATTAAAAACTTCCTAGAACAAAATAAAAATGTTTCTGTTCTTACATCTTCATGAATGGAAGGCCCAAGACCAGGATTCAAGGTCATAGGGAACTGTGAGTCTCCTTTTAAAATCATGTTTCTGTGTGGTTCTGTGTGTTGAGTATTTAATTATAGCACACATTATTCAATAGTTTGTGTTCTTTCTACTTAGAAATAGGTATTTGTTAATATTAATGTCTTAGTAACTTTTATAGTGCTGTGCTAAGAACCTGTGGCCTCGCCCCAGATGAACCTTTCATGTATGTGCATGTGTGTGCAGGTGTCTAGTTGTCCTGAATGAAAGTCTGTCCAGGGTTAGACAGGGCTTAGGACAGGGCAGCAGGGGTCAGAGTGCATAAGTTGGCACAGAGGGTGGTGTGGAGATGGTATTTATTCTGGGCAATAGGAAGTGGTTAAGATTTATGAGCAGGTGGTATGACTCTCTCTCTTTTTTTTGTCACTGTGTCTCTTGCAGAGAAAGAATTGGAGACAACCAAAAATAGTGATTAGCATTTCTGCCCGGCCCTGGCAGCAGGCCTGGCTATGTGCAGTCTGATTACAGAAAGACTTTTAAAGAGTGCTTTATATCTGTCATGAGAGGCAGCAGAAAGGGTGTGTGGGTCTGGATGTGACCTGTGAGGGTTTTCCCTCCACACTGAATGCACTTCCAGCCTTGCAGGATTGCTGCCAAAGCCGGCCCCTGAAAAGGCATTTCCTGGGGTGTAACTGTGGTGGAAACTGAAAGCAACTGAGCCTTTTCTGTAACTGGGGCATTTCCAGGAACTCAGGTGCTTTTTGTTAGCAAGACAGGAAAGTGCTTTCCTTTTGGCTTTAAGGAGGTATCCAACTACAAAATTAAAGTACAAAGGCAATTAAACCACTTAGCCCTGTGGCGGTTTTCTTGTGTTTTGAAGCTCTCTATCTCTGTATCTCTGGTGATGTGTGTGCACGTTTGCATGAGTGCTTGTTTACGTGTGTAAGTGAAGGTCCATGTGTGCCACGTTGCTGTGGAGGTCCATGCTCCCTGTGTTGTTTGTTATAAGCTGTGCTAGCTGGCCCACAGGTTTCTGGGTATTTTTCTGTCTCTGCCACTTGCCTTGCCACACTAGCACTGGGATTGGATATGCATGCTATAGCATGTGCTTTCACATGGATTCTGGGTATTCAAACTCAGGCACTCAAGCTTGAATGGCAAGGGCTTACCGAGCCATCTTTCCACACTCCAGAGTGCTTTTGTAGAAAGATTTAGACACCACATTTTCCCACGGGCATATCTATGTCTCACAGTCTAGAACAGCTTCTTTTCATTGATATTGGTTTTGGCTGGGAACTTCACCAAAGCCTCACAACAGTTAATGTGTCTGTTGTCTCCACTACCCTCCATGGTGCATGTCTCCAGAGGGCTTCCAAAATCAGGGGAGCTGTGTTATTTTCAGCTGTCTGTGTTTTCCCACAGCCTCCCTGTCAACTGTCATAGAACAGCTACTGGGAAAATATAGTAAAAAGGCAAAATCAGAAGCTCTTTATTTTATTTTATTTTATTTTATTTTATTTTATTTTATTTTGGTTTTTTCGAGACAGGGTTTCTCTGTGTAGCTTTGCGCCTTTCCTGGAACTCACTCGGTAGCCCAGGCTGGCCTCGAACTCACAGAGATCCGCCTGCCTCTGCCTCCCGAATGCTGGGATTNAATTAGAGACAACCAAAAATAGTGATTAGCATTTCTGCCCGGCCCTGGCAGCAGGCCTGGCTATGTGCAGTCTGATTACAGAAAGACTTTTAAAGAGTGCCTTATACCTGTCATGAGAGGCAGCAAGAAAGGGTGCGTGGGTCTGGGGATGTGACCTGTGAGGGTTTTCCCTCCACACTGAATGCACTTCCAGCCTTGCAGGATTGCTGCCAAAGCTGGTCCCTGAAAAGGCGTTTCCTGGGGTGTAACTCTGGTGGAAACTGAAAGCAGCTGAGCCTTTTCTGTAACTGGGGCATTTCCAGGAACTCAAGTGCTTTTTGTTAGCAAGACAGGAAAGTGCTTTCCTTTTGGCTTTAAGGAGGTATCCAACTACAAAATTAAAGTACAAAGGCAATTAAACCATTTAGCCCTGTGGCAGTTTTCTTGTTTTTTGAAGCTCTCTGTCTTTCTCTCATGTGTGTCCATGTTTACATGAGTGCTTGTTTATGTGTGTAAGTGAAGGTCCATGTGTGCCACGNTGCTGTGGAGGTCCGTGCTCCCCATGTTGTTTGTTATAAGTTGTGCTAGCTGGCCCACAGGTTTCTGGGTATTTTTCTGTCTCTGCCACTTGCCTTGCCACACTAGCACTGGGATTAGATATGCATGCTACTGCATGTGCTTTCACATGGATTCTGGGGATTCAAACTCAGGCACTCTCGCTTGAATGGCAAGGGTTTACCGAGCCATCTTTCCACACTCCAGAGTGCTTTTGTAGAATGATTTAGACATCACATTTTTTCCCACGGGCATATCTATGTCTCACAGTCTAGAACAGCTTCTTTTCATGGATGGTGGTTTTGGCTGGGAACTTCACCAAAGCCTCACAACTGTCACTGTGTCTGTTGTCTCCACTACCCTCCACAGTGCATGTCTGCACAGGGCTTCCAAAATCAGGGAAGCTGTGTTATTTTCAGCTGTCTGTGTTTTCCCACAGCCTCCTTGTCACATGTCATAGAACAGCCACTGGGAAAATATAGTAAAAAGGCAAAATCAGAAGCTCTTTATTTTAAAACACAGCCTGAAAATTCTTGATAAAAAGGGTCGTACTAGTGTTTATAAAATGTCCTGACATACCTTAGGAGCAGGATGGGGGCATAAATAAGAACATAAATACTGGAAGAGACCTAAACAATGGAAGAAGAGAAACAAGAAAGGAAGAAGAACCAGGTCCTAAAATATTCTGTGAACAAGGGGATTGGGACACTGAGGATGCCAGGAATAAGATGGAGTAAAAGGTTGAGTGTAGTCTCAGGACATGTATGTCAAGGATGTTCTGTCTTTGCTATTTGTTATATTTAGTCTCCCATAGATGAGGGATGCTGGGAAAATACACAAGGGCTAGATGCCTATGGATGAGGGATACTGGGGTAATATACAGAGGTAATGATCTAGATACCAAAATGAGGCCCCTGCTCTGCCGTGTTAGCAATGTGGACTAAAAACTTACAACTGTTGATGGTTGCCACCCCACCTTGCAGGTAAATTAGCTCTGTGCTTCTGAGTCTGCAATCGTTTTCTATGTCTCTTTTATCATCTTCTCTACAGGCACATAAATAGCAAACTCAGAACACTGTGAGGGTAGCTGAGATTCCATCGTGAAGCTCATCATGATCATTGAAAATTGTAGCACTTTCTTCTTATTTTAAAAAATATTTTTATTGAAAACATTTTCTATACAATATGTTCTAATCAAGCTTTCCTGTCCCCAGTTCCTCCCATCTCCCCACCCACACTCCCATGCCTTTTCTTCCTCTCTGTTTTTAGTAAACAAGCACAAGCAGGCAAACAAAACCATAATAAACACACGCACACACACACTCCCTATAAAAACACAAAATCAGAAACCACACTCCCTATAAAAACACAAAATCAGAAACCACAATAAACACACACACACATATACACACACACTGTAAAAACACAAAATCAGAAACCATAATAAACAAAAAGTCCAGTAAGATAACAAATGCTCAAACAAAGCAATATCAGACAAAAAGCACAAAGACACCATTGGGTTTGTTTGGGTTGTCCATCTACTGCTGAGCATGGGGCCTACCCTTACGTGTGTTTGTATCCACTGGAGAAAACTAACTTTTCCTTTGCAAGTGGGTATCAGCTGCAGATAGCTTCTTGGTGGAAGTGGGGACCAATGTCCATTTCCTCCTCTCAGTACTGTAACCTTGTCTGTCTTGAACCTGTGCAGGCCTTGTTAGTGCTGCCACGGTCACTGTGAGTTTTTAATGTGTGTCACTCCTGCTGTGTCTGGAGGACACTGTGTCCTTGGGGTCATCCATCATCTCTGGCTCTTATACTTTTCCTGCTTCCTCTTCCTTATACACATTCCCGAGAGGAGGGGTTTGATGAAGACATCCNATTTAGTACTAAGTGTTCCAAAGTCTCTCATTCTTTGCGCAATGTCCAATTGTGGGTCTCTGTGTCAATTTCCATCTACTGTAAGAGAAAGCTTCTCTTATATGGACAAAGCACAGAACCATGGGTATTGCAGTATGTCATAAGGAATCACTTTATTGCTACGTTCCTTTGGCAGAGTGATAGTGTTTGGTTTTCCCCAAGGGCCACAGCATAATAAGTTAGGTTCTTGGTCACTTTAGTAGTGTCATGTATGGGTTCCATCTCATGGAGTAGGCCATACATCCAATGAAAAAGTGATTGGTTACTCCTAAGTGCACAACCCACAGTATTTCAATCATAGTTGATATGATCAGCTCAACATGGATATTGAAAAACCTAGTGCTGAATGCCAACTAGATTCCTTTATACTTCTCAGATGGGAGTTAGCACTCAATAAGAAGTTAGGATGATGGTCCATGGTGAATTATAAGTCAGTAATGTAGCCACAAACAAAAGGGGAAACGACTCAATCAATATCCTACAGAAAAGTAAAATGATGAGAGAGAGAGAGAGAGCGTGCTAACCCATCAGCAAATTGCAGCTACATGCCTGAGCCAGACGAGCAGAAAAATCATCGCACTGACACTGTCACCTCAGAATTGCTAGATAAGGAAATAACTGTTACCTTAAGCCACTAAGTTTAGTGGACCATTTTGAAGCAAAAGCTAACTGATATAATAGTTATTCATTAGCTAATGGTCTTGGGTCTTAGCACTGCTTGAGCATCTACACAGTAAGATACTTGAGAATATACAGCACCTTCTCTAAAATCTTCAGGACTTTAGATAGTAACAGGTACATAATTTTATTTGTATAGACAATTTGGTAAAAGTTGCCCTCTGACAATTTATTTATTTATTTATTGTTGTTGTTTGAGATCAGGTCTTACTCTGTAGCTCTGGCTGGCCTGGAGCTTGCTATGAAGACCAAGCTAGCCTCAAACTCATGAGATCCATTTGCTTCTGTATCCTGAGTGCTGGAATTAAAGGCATGTGCCACCATGGCCCACTTAATGTGTTTTTTTTTTCCCTTTTGAGAATGAAGTTAATCATTTTTGCATACAATGACATCACAAGAGACAAACACCTGGACAATATGCAGAGTGAGAGACTTTGGAGCACTCAGCCCTACATGGATGCCTTTATCAAACCCCACCCCTCAAGGTTCAGGGATCTATGGGGAAGAGGGGGAAGAAGGAATGTAAGAGCCAACAGTGGTGGATGAGTCCAAGGACGCAGCATCTTTCAGACACAACAGGACTGATACACATGACTGTGACAGCATGCACAAGGCCTACACAGCTCAAGCCAGACAGAATCTCTGCACTGAGAAGAGGAAGAGGACACTGCACTGAGAAGAGGAAGAGGACACAAAATTCATCCCTAACCAAGAAGCTATTTGCAATTGATACTTGCTGGGAGAGGGCAAGTCAGTTTTATCCAACGGAGTGTCACTGGGAATATCAACCACATTCCAGTGCAGGCCTCATGCTCAGGAGTGGTTGACCAACACAGATGAACTTCGTGTTTTTTTTCTGTGTGTAATTTTCCTTTTGTTTTGTTATTTTTGTCTGATTTTGTTTGGTTTTTGGGGAGAGGGGGGGCATGCAGTTGAGTGGATACAGAGGTAGTAAGGGTTTGGGAGGATTTGGAGGAGGGGAAGCATATGATCAGAACATATTTTTTTCAATAATAGGGTTTCTCTGCATAGCCCTGGATGTCCTAGAATTCTCTCTGTAGACCAGATGGCCTCAGATTCAGAGATCTACCTGTCTTTGCCTCCACAGTGCTGGAATTAAAGATGTGTGCCACAATGCCTAGTGTATGAAAAAAAATTAATAGAAAAAGGAAAGAAATAGAGTCAGATGTCCCTTAGGTTAGGTCCATTTTAGGCTGCTTACTGTGAGTATATAAGGATGGATGTAATTTCCTTATATACTATCTGTATAAAAAACACACCTAGATTGGTCTGGAAAGTGGCTCAGTGGTTAAGACCACTGGCTGCTCTTCCAGATGACCTGGGTTTCATTCCCAGCATCCACATGTTGGCTCACAGGTGTCATTAACTCAAGTTCCAGGGGATCTGACACCCTCTTCTGGGTTCAAAGGGTACTGCACACAAATGGTGCACTTACATAAATGCAGGCAAAATACCCAAACACATAAAAATAANTAAATCTTAAAAAAATAGAGTATAAACCTTTAAACAAAGGGAATGAGAACATGCTGTAAAGATAGGACTGAAAAGATGGCAAACATTTTCTTCTTTTTTTTATTAAAAAGATTTTCCACTCCTTTTAGATACCTCAGATTTCCATCTCCTCCCTCCTCCAGCCCCACAGCCTTCCCCCTCAACCCACCCTGTGGGAGCCCATTTTCAGGTTCCTTGTGGCTTTACCCAGCAGGTCTGCATAGAGAGGATGATGGGACCATGGGCCTGAGTGCAGGTGTCTGAGATGGTCTGTACATGGCTGTGCTGGGGGAGGTCTTTTGCTCTACCCCTTGGCTTTTCTATAAATACCCTGGGGCAGAGACAGTCAGGGCCAGGTGAAATAGGTTCCAGGCCCTCTCAAGGCTATCCTGTATTTCTATCTTTTCTCCACACTCTAAAATCCTTCTATCTATATTTCCTGCTACTCTCACCTAAGAAAACTCTGGGGAACTGTGTGGTTGGTGGGTAGCCGCCCCACAGAATGGCGCCATGAACAGGGACTGAAGAATAATTGTATAAGGACATAGAATAGGGACTGAAGAATAATAGTACAGGGACATAAAACAGGGACATTAAAACGAAAGATAAAGGAAAAATAATATTTAGATTGATGCAGAGGTTTTGGTGAAGGTGTGAGCTAGGCCCGCTGGTGGAATAGGAAAGGGACATGTCCGGTCTTGAAATGGAAACTATTTATTAAACAGGGCAGGGGTTTATCCTTGAGAGAAAAGTAAAACGGACTGAAAGGATGTCCGAGGCTGCCACGCAAAAATCTCCTCTATAAAGATTTCTATCTTCTATCCCTCTCTCACTTTCTGTGAAAAATAAGTGTAAGGTATAGTGTTGTAATAGTGTAGGAAAAACTTAGAAGTGTAAGGTCGTGTAGAATAAATTTACTTAAGATAAGTTAGGCAGCTAGACAAACTCTTCAAATTTTCTAACCTTGGGGGCTATGTACGCAAACTGGGGGGAAAATCTATCTTCTTTGAGCTTTAGGGGCAGAAAGAAACTCTTCTTTGAGCTTATCAGGCAGAAAAAAGATTCCTATGGAAGCTTTTGGGTCTGGGGGAAGCTAAAATGCTAAACCCAAGTGGCAGGAGAAAGTAATTTCTCCCTGAAGCAAAAATACGGGCGTAAAAAGCCAAAAAAATTCAGAAGTTTTGGGAAAAGTTGATCTTTCTCTCTTTTGGGAATGAGCTTGGTAATCTTTCTCTCTCTTGGAAAAAGAACTTTGTAAAATCTCTCTAAAAAGCCTTAATTTTTCTCTCTCAAACAAAAACTCTCTTAAAAAACTTAATCTCTCTAAAGTCCTTTCAGACCTGTTTTGTTTCGGTAAAGTGCAAAAATTAGAATCACCTGGAGATATTAGTACGGGAAAATCACCTGTGATAGCTCTAAGGAAGAACAGCAAAAACCTCTCTAAGTTCTTTCTTTCAAGCTAGAAAAATCCTCCCTGCAATGAGGGAGGCAGGGCTCGAGTTTCTAAAANCCTCTCTTCTAAGTTCTGTTTCTTCAAGCTAGTGAAAAACAGCAGCCAGAAGTTCCCTGTGGTTAGTGCCTAGCAAGAAAGTTGCAAGCTGAAAGCCAAAGCAAGGGACAGCTTCCTCAAGGTGAAGCTGCAACAGAGGCATACAGGACCTGGGGGAAGGGCTGCTGGTCCGGGAAAGGCAAAAAACTTGAACCTTTCAGCTGAAGCTGAGCTGAGGCATTAAGAGCTTTGTTTCTGAGTGAGCACTTACCAGAATGAAAAGGTGCTTCTAATTGCCCTAACGCAAAGATCCCCTAAAGCAATGAACTGAAACTCTGTTAAGCGTTGTTTTCTCACTTCTAACCAACAATTGAGAAGTGACTAGCCAGAATTCTCCTACAGCTAGAACTTAGCCATTACTTGGGAAAGTACAGGCACAGAGCTGCAAAGAGCTAAGGCAGATAATACCTTAGGGGAGGGGCTGCTGAGGAAAGCAGTAAAGTCAGCTGAACTGTGTTTTGCAGCTGTGCTGCTGGGTCAGAAAAGCTGTCTGGGGAAAGAGCCCAGCCAGGGCAAAAGGGAGAACTATCCAGGAGTAAAGCTTTCCTTCCTATCAGAGAAAAGATCTTCGTGAGAAAAGCTTTGTTTCAACTGACTCGGGTGAGATGAGGCAGTAAAACTTAGGTGATTGCCTCTGGCATTAGCTCTGTGAGAGACTGAGAAAGGCTTTGTTTCAACTGACTCCGGTGAGATGAGGCAGTAAAGCCCTGAGGTGATTGCCTCTGCCATTAGCTCCGTCTGTGAGAGCCCGGACAGTCAAACAAACGCAACTTGCTGGGGGACTGGGTCAGGTGAAAGATCTAATTAAGATACATACACCTGTCCTAATGTGAGTTTAGGGACAAAACCTCCCTTTGTAAAAAGACGCTTGATTTTCAGTCTGTATGCAAACCACACAGACCCTGGAAAAGCCTCTATGTTCAGAAGCAGAGAAAGCCTCCACTGAGGCATGAGGAACTGTTTCTGGGGAAGGGATAAACTGAGACCAAACTGGGAACTGTCTGGGAGAAAATCTCTCTGAAGAAGCAGTAGAAGAGCTCTGTTGTAAATGCTTTTGTTTTTCACTGCCGGGCTGAGGCAAACACAAGCCCCAAGAAAAGTTTTCAGGAGTGCCTGCCTCAACATGCACTAATGAAGCAGGTGTGGTTCTGATCTGGGGCCAGTGTCAGTAAAGAGAAACACCTGTGTTAAAGCCAGCTGAGGAGAGAACAGAAATCTCCTGATGTCTCATAGCTGAAAACTCAAAACGCTTGTTTCAAATCTCCCGTGCTGAAAACCGAAACTTGACTTTTCAATATGAAAGAAAACTTGGTAAATGAGCCCGGTAAAAAAAACAGGAAGTTGACTCCTAGACCCAAAAAGAACTGAGAAATAGAGTCCTTAACCTAGCTCCTAACAGCGAGCTGATGAAGAGAAATGCATTCTGGGAAGGGTAGTTTTTTTCCCTAAAGATGGCGATAAATGTCCAAAAACTGTTTTTTTTTCGGCTCAAAAACGCTCATAGTAAACTTAAAATACAGCTTTAAAAAGAATAAGAAGGAGGAAAATCATCTAAGAGTTTGTTGAATGTCAGTTCCAATGAAAAACTGAAAAGGTACGAAGTTTGGCGCTTTGCCCCTTTTTGCTCCTTTGAGAAAATACCTTATTTTCCCTAATAGCTGTGCAAATTTTTGCTAAGACTTTACAGTAGTTTAATGGGAATTTCACCCTCATCTTGAGGTGAAGCATTTTGTAAAGCATACTGAAAGTTCTGCTACAACAAATGTCAGAATTATGGCACAGGGAAGCTGTTATGAATTTGGGCAAACAGACAGACTCTAACTAGAAACTGTTTAACAAGCCACTTTAAAATCCTTAAGAAAGCAAGGGAAGCTAAAGTTCTTTAGCTTTTGAACAAAGAGCCTGCAATGAATGATTTCTTTGAAAATCTAATCAAGAGATAAGAAAACAGACATTCAAAAAGAAATGACTGCTCTGTAGATGAGATAAAGCTTCAAAAAATCTAGCTGTCTTGCAAAACAAAGTTGCTTCATCTGAAAGTTCTCTATAAGAAATNAATGCTAAATATCACAGCTGCTAATAATATCAGAAGTTAAGCTAATGAAGTGAAACATGAAAAAACATTTGTATTCTTGAATTCTTTGAAGAGTAGCATAGCAGTCTCGTTGAAAATATTGGGCCAAAAAGCTATCAGAAACATCAGCATCGATAAAAGAACTCATGACAAAAACAGCTTTAAAAAATGAAATTAAGAGGGAAAATTGTCTTAGAGTTTGAATGTGGAACATTCCTCTGAATGTCAGCTCCAATGACAGTTGGACAATGACAGTTCCTAGAGGAACTGGACTGATAAGCAGCTAAAACAATTTTCCTAATATTAAGGTTCCATCTTGTAGTCTGGCCATAGTAGGGAGGATAAGGAGACCTCCAGACTGCTGGGGAGTTTTGAAATGAAGTTTCAACAGTGTTTTAGTATACATAGAAACCTGCTGAAAGCTGCAGGTCTGGAACTCCACTCTAACTTAGACAATTGTCTTCTGCTGAATGGGAAACTTGACTGTTACGGAATGACTAGCTAAGCAATTCAAAAATGGAATATTCCTTACAAGGTTTTTCTTCTCTTTTCTTTCTCTTTGGATTTGCTGTAAACTGAGATAGATCTTAATAGAGTTGTTATAAAAGATCTAAAATGCATATAGAGCACTGTTGAGCAACAGATTTCACTGAATTTCAGAATTAAGAGAGCCATTATATCAAAGTTAACTATAAGCTCTGAACTTTAGAAATAATTTGTATTTCCTGTCTAGTTAAGAGAATCTTTCTAATAAAGATAGTGATAATAGTTAAGGGTAAAAAGTAGAAAATTAAGATGTCAAATCTCTTGAGTGTTAAGAAATCTTTTAGGTGTTTGATAAGTTAGATATGTGCTAATAGAGATTGCTTAAAATAGATCTATAGAATTTTTTTAAGACCTTATAAGAAGTAAATAAGTAAAGATGCTAGTTGTAAATGTAAATTTAAATAAGAAGTACTGTAGAGTATGCTAGGGTAAACATAAGTTTAAATGAGAATATAAGTAAATAAAGATGCTAGTTGTAAATGTAAGCTTAAGAATATAAGAAGTAAAGATGCTGGTTGTAAATTTAAATAAGAATATAAGATGAATATAATACGTATATTTGCTAAGATAGTCTTACAGAGTTTCCGTAAGGATATAAGTAAATAAGGATATCAATAAGTATGTTATATGTGAGTTTGTAAAGAAGTGTAAAGCCAAGATGAGAAGCTAAGAATAGTGGACGCCAGAACCAGCAACACAAGGCACCCACAGCTGAGACACATGGAAAATCAACGCACCACAGAAAAACCTGAGCTAACAGTGAAAAAGGTGCAGTTTAAAATGTTGCTGTAACTAAAAATGTCTCTGGCTTGAGAATGAAAGTTGCAGAGATGCTTGTTTGAACTAAGATTAACTGCAAAAAGTTTTTGGCTGTAAAATGTTTCTTCATATTTGGAAATGAAAGTCTAGTACCAGAATTTATTTGAACTTTTTGAACTTAAAAAGAAAAAATTAGATGAAACTACGAAAGGTTTTGGTTATGGATTTCTTCATATTTGGAAGGCTGGTACCAGAATTTATTACTTGAATTTTGGGACTTAAGAAATGGAATGAATAGTGATTTCATTGCAATGGGACAATTTTGAATTTACTTATGGTGATGACCTAGGAACTGTTTTCTGGAGTTATTTGTGTTAAAAATGGAACTGTTTTATGGAATTGTTCATGTAAAAATGGAATTATGGAATTGGTGTGTTACAAATGAAACTGTTTGAATAGAGAAATTTGAGGGTTTTTTTCCTCTTAAAAAATTATAAAGAAACAGGGGAAGTAATATTCCTTAGTCTATTTAATTTAAAAATATTTTCTTGTTATTTGAGTGGATTAATGTTNTGTTTCGTTAGTAAGAAATGCAAATGGATATATTAAGATATTAAAGTGTAAAGAGTTTTATTAAGAAACTGCTTTTGGATGTTTTGCTAAAAGTTTTCAAAGTGTTAATGGTTAGATTGAGAATATTGCTTTTAAATATGGGTTTGAAGGAATTATAATTGTATAACTTTGGGTTTTTTCTAATTAGGTTCGAGATTTTGTTAATTTATAAAGAAATGGGGGAGTTGTGAATGAATTAAGGTTGAATGTATGTGTAGGATAGTAATGGTCATGTTGTTAACCTATTGATATTAATCCACCCTTGTTCAGTGAAGGTAAGAAATATTAAGTTGTAAGCACATCAGAAGTTTATCCTATGTTCTGTTAGCAAGAAATTTAAATGGTTCTAATATTGAGAAAATTGTAACTATATAGCAACATTTATGTTCAAACTGTTCTATTAAGAGTTGTAAGACTGAGAAAACTGACTGTAATTGTGTAACAATATTTATGTTAACCTGTTTATGATGAAGCTTAAGGGGTTAAGTTTGCAATTGCATTAAGAGTTTTTGGTTTAGAAAGGGCTTGATGCAGCTAA
>LZPO01055443.1:63842-77081 GCA_001675575.1 Neotoma lepida
GAGCCCTACACTGGCTGTTCCTGGTGGAGCACTGGGAGAAGTCTTAGCTTTTCCAGGGTCTGTACTGTTAGAGCCTCAGATTGCAGAGACCTTAATTTTCAGTTTAACATACAAGCAGTCTATTAACATGTGTGTTGATATTCTTCCAGGGACTCTGTCNAAAATATAGTGTTTATCTCACTGGAGAGATCTGATTAGGAAACCATATGTCTTAAAATAATGAACAATGTGTAGAATACTGTTGACTCATCGTGGAAAGTTTTTTTCTATTTCCCATTTTCTTTTTGAAAGGCGATAATCACATTCATACTGGCCATATTTTTGGGTACTNNTTTCCATGTCCNAAGGAATGATTGCACANTCGTCNNTGACAGGTAAGCAAACTTGGATCTTGATTTTGAGAAATTCTGTCACTTTTTTAGAGCTTATATAAATCCATTAAGAATTGGAATTCATGACAATAACAGAGTAAACATTTTGTCATGTGATAGTGTGTTGGTACATGAAGACTGAGTGGAAAACTCACTTTTTCACATGTTAGGTGTAAATACTATGAAACTATACACACCACACATTTCACATTTTACCAGTTTCAATGTGTGGAGTAGCTTCATGTTATGCGACCATCACCACACTCTAAATGTAGGGCATTTTTTCATCTTCTCAAATGAAATCCCATAGCTCTGAAAGAAGGCTCCCCATACTACCCACTCTCGATTCCTGGCATCAACCATTCTACTTTGTGTCACTGATTTTGACTAATGTGGGAGTCCTGAAATTGGAGTTACATAAGATCTGGTTTCTGTTGTTGTTTTTGTTTGTTTTGTCTGGCTTTTTTCTATGGTCTAATGTCCTCAGGCTCATCTAAGTGTGGCATGTGTGAGGATTTCTGGGGTCTGTAAGGCAGAATAATAGTCCATTGTGTGTCTGCTGTGTTGCTTCCTNTTCATCTGTGACTGGGAATGTGGTTTNCTCTCACNTTTGGCTGCTATGAACCATGCTGCTGAGTGTGCAAGTACATCTGTTTGAGTCCTGGACTTTTGTTCTTTAAGGTAGAAAGCTAGAGTTGCCAACTCACAGTTAATTATTTGAGGAACTGCTACCCTGTCTCCAACTTCACTGTACTATTTTAAATCCTCACCAGCACAACACAGGGGCTCCCGTGGGGGCCTACAGAGCCAGGTGGCAGTAAAGATGGCGCTGAGAGGAGACAAGGAGGTAGGAACGTAAGTTGTTTACAAAAAAATATGACTGGAAATTCAGGTCGGGAGAGATGACATCAACACATAAAGCCCCTTTGTACAGCATTGTAGTTAATGTAGACCAGGCGCGTGATTGGGTGACCTTCCTAATAAACAAGTTCCTGCTTGACACAACTCCCTGCCTTGTCTGATTGTCTCCTGAAAGGGAGGCAGGGGAAAGGGCAGGCAGCATGCACTTACCTCTCCTTGGTTCCAGATTGTCCCTTCTCGGGAAACCTAAGTTCTCAGTGGGGCTGGCCCCCACAGGCTCCAATATGTCCCCATCCTCACTCAAACTTATGTTCTTTCTTATTTTCGATAAGATATCTAAGAAAAAATAAATCACAATTCATTGGTTGTTTTATGAAGTGTCTGCCATTTCCCATTTTACATAGGAATGTTTTCTTTTTATTCCAAAATTATTTATTTCTTTACTTGGTGTGTGTATGTGTGTGGGCAGGTGTGTCCTACAGCATGAACATGGAGGTCAGAGGACAATTTACAAGAGNAATCCCTCCACCACATGGGTTTCAGGATTGTACTCAAGGTCATCAAGCTTGGCAGCAGTCATCTTACCTGCTGAACCATCTCACTGGCCCTTAATTTTTCCTTGCTATTGAGTTACAGTTATTTTTGTTTCTGAGATGTGAGTCCCCCACAAGATACATGATCCACATACATTTCCTCCCTACTGTATATTTCCTTTTCATTCTGTTTATAATGCCCTGGTGCACAAATGTTTTAATTTACCTATTTATTCTTCTTTTGTTGCCTTGGTGCCAATTTCCTTGATTATATTTGGTTTGTTTGAATGTGAGTGTAGGGTAAAAGGATGGGACTCAATTTTTCCTGGCTTGTCATATGTATGTCATCTTTGTGGTCCTTGTCTAATTTGAGTTATAATGTGGCTTTAAAAATATNCTTTCATGTTAAACTTTTTAATGACTATAGCATGTTCCAAATGTAGTGGCTCATCAGGATCACAATTTTCAGGATTATCACTATAATTTATGTAAATTATGGCATACCACTGTTTACTCAACTAGGCTCCCTAATTGACACTCACAGCCTCAGGATACCTCCCAATGGCCAAAGAGGCTTGACAATTAAGGAAAGATGATTAAGAACTTCAGGAAGCTTCTCCTGAGAGAGAGAGACAGACAGAGAGAGAGAGAGAGAGAGAGAGAGAGAGACAGAAAGAGAGAGAGAGATACACACACAGAGTATGTCTGTGCTTATATGATATATGTCCAGGTTCCAGGTTTGTGTGGGGTGCACTCATTTTTATGTGAGTGTGTACACATGTGCATGTTGGTGAACATACATGTGTCTCCATATGGAAGTCAGAGGTTGATGCCAGATTTTTCTTGATGACCTTCCACTTTCTTTTTCAAGACAGGTCCCTCACTGGATCTAGAGCTCATTGACTTAGCTATGCTGCCTGGCCAATGAGCTCTAAGTCCACCTCTGTACCCTTCATCACTGGAGTTACAGATGAGAAGTACTGTGCCTGGGTACTTTTACATGTGTTCTAGGAATCTGAATTCAGGGTTCANAAGAAACCTAAGTAGGACAGTTCAAAATACTTTCTCAATTTCATTGATGGAATAAAGCTATTAAATCATTTTCAGGGTCAATATCAGTATTTTCTTCATCAGTAATGTTCANGAGGCCAGAGATGCTCCTCATGTTTGCATACAGCATAGTCATTATACTTTTTCAAACTGTATAACTAGGAATTGGGTTTGCATTTTGTGGCATATGAGCTCCTTTGGCTCAACAACATTATAGGGTTGAGGTGGCAGCCAAACATTAAGGAGAAGGCATTAAAAGAAACAATTGGACACAGACATTTATCCTGTGCATACTTACATTCATATTTAAAATCATTTACTCAAAATGCATGTGAAGTCTGATATTCATTGGAGCACTATGCACAGTAACCAAGTTAAGGAATTTAAGTGTCTACCAACACATAAATGATAAAGAAAATGTGACTCAGAATGCTGATTATCTTTAAAATGGGAATTTGTAACATTATGGATAGAATTGAAGACTTGAGGAANATCATGCAAAGTAAAATAATTCAAACCCAGAAAGACAAACATGTTTCAATTACATGTGGATTATAAAGCAATTTATCTCCGGGCAGCATTGTGTACACTTTGTCAGGGCAGTGGGGAGTGAGGAGACACATATGGGCTAAGAGTGTAAAATTTNTTAAACAGAGAAGTAAGNTTTTTCTCCTTTGAGATAAATTGTCCAGCANATTCAATCCAGCAAATATTAATACACATTTCAAATTTTCTGTGATTATATTTCTAATGCATTACCATAAAGATGATGTATATTTGTAGTGATGGAATCACCTAATTTAGTATNATGNAATTATTTCACAAAATTGTTCATGAATGATACTAATTTTTTACCTTAAATGTGTAGCTATAGGTTGTCAATCTACAATTATATTATCTAAAATATCAGATTAGAAAGTAGATGTGGTATATTAGGTTAAGTATAGCTGGGGCATTAGGTTCCCTTTCTAAGCTCTTGGTTTTGTTAATAACAACATATGAAAGTAGGCATGGATGGAACTTGAGGACAGTTTGTAGGAAAGATAGAAAGAGAGAATGTCCTGAGCACCAGGAAATGGGTGTGTGTGGGAATGGAAGAGTGAAGAGAGAGAAAGTTGTGCATTTGGTAAAGTTAAACATGAGCCTTGAAAGAAACACTGGCTCATTAGGAGAGAAGGAGAATCCCAGGGCCTCTGCTCCATGGTTGATCATGGGGTTCTCAGCTCAGGTCCTCTGATGTGTGTTTGGTCCTTTGAGGCAGGGCCACAGTTGTGACCTGACAGGCCCAGATCTTGTCATGTAGCCCAGCCTGGCTTTAATCCTAGGTCCTCTTCTCTGTTTGGTGAGTGGGTGCCCAAGTTCTCTGCTCTATCATTGGTCATGGAGTGCTCAGATCCCCTGTTGCACATTTGGAACTTTGCAGCAAGGCCTCAGNTGTGACCTGACAGGCCCAGAACTTGTCATGTAGCCCAGGCTGGCCTCAGTCTGCAGTAGTCTTCATGCCTCTGCCTCCCAAGTCCAGGAGTTTGGAAATCTTGCTTTCTGCTCTTCTCAAGAGTCTTACCCTTTCTTAGATGTCTATTTCTTTTCCTTCCTTCTTCTTTAATCTGCCTTTGGTAGATTATAAAATGGAATCTTTCTTTAATGTAGGAGGAAACTAGTCTCCAATAAGGTCCCCCCTCATCTGATCTGGATATCTTTAACCACCACTGTGTACTTAGATAAAGAGAGTCACTGACCTCTGACTGTCAGTTGAGAAGGTATTATACAGCAAGCTGATTGATAAATAAAGTGCTGATTGGCCAGTAGCCAGGCAGGAAGTATAGGCGGGATAAACAAACAAGGAGAATTCTGGGAAGAGGAAGGCTGAGTCAGGAGACGCCAGCCGCTGCGGCAGGAACAACATGCCTGTAGACCGGTAAAGCCACAGAATACGTGGCAAAACATAGATTAATAAAAATGGGCTGAATTTAAGTATAAAAGCTAGTCAATAATATGCCTGAGCTAATGGCCAAGCAGTTGTAATTAATATAANCTTTTGAGTTATTAATTTATAAGTGGCTACGGGACCGCTGGGTGGGCTGGACCACGTGGGGCCTGGCGGGATCCAGACAAAACATTCACCTACAGCAAGCTGTTAGGACAAAATCATGCTATCTGTCTTAGAGGAACCTGACATGTGTGTCCAGGAAACAGATAACTGCAGAGGGCCTTTTCTTCCCCCTCCTCCTGCTTACCATCCCCTAACACAAACATAAATTATTTCTTCATAAATAAGCACAACTGAATTCATTTTTTGAGCTCTTTGGAAACCATGCAGGATGTTGTTGGCCTATTTTAGGGATAATCATCAAGGCTTTAAAGATGTTTCTACAGTCCATGTCTGTAGTAAGCTGTCGAGTAGAGATTCCCTCCACTGTCNCATGTTTTCATTCTTACTCTTCTGTAAATCAACACAGCCAACTGAATATGAAAGCTCCTTTGAGTTTTATTAATCTTTTTATTTCTCTCTATATACATTAGGATATACATTTCTCTCTTTATACATTGGTTGATAATGATTATCAATTTTGTTAGTTAAATTGAAGTGATGAGTTGGGCTGCCATGACTAAATACCACAGATTCAGTGGATTTAAAAGTAATGTGTCTCCACACTGCAGTGTGAGAGTCTGTGGTGAGGATTCTCTTCTAGGGTCTTCCTGTCTGGCCACCTTCTCTCAGCCCTCTAACGGCAGACACTACATTGCTGTTTCTTCTCATAATGAGGACACAGATGACATTATGGGGCTCCATTCTCATGATTTCATCTAATACCAATTAACTTCTAAATTACATACTCTAGGANCATTACATTAAGTGTCATTATCAAACTGTTGGATTTTAGAGGACACACTTCAATTAACAGATACTGCTGTGGAAACAGAGACGAAAATAACTCAGGGGACTCATACTTTGTGACTTTTTTAACCAGAGCAGTTTTATATTTTCTTCTTTCTTTTTAAAAAATACTTTATTTTGATGTGTATGAGTGTTTGCCTATGTGTATATCTGTGTACCATGTGTGTGCCCTGAGACCTGTGTCTATCAGAAGGGGGCATTGGATCCTGTCTTAGTTTGGGTTACTATTGCTGGAATTAAATACATCACCAAAAGGCAAGTTGGGTAGGAAAGGGTTTATCCAGCTTACATTTCCACATTGTATTGCATCACTGAAGGAAGTCAGGACAGGAACCTAAATCAGGCAGGAATCTGCAGAGGCCATGGATGGGTCCTGCTGATAGGCTTGTTCCCCATGGCTTGCTTAGCCTGCTTTCCTAGAGAACTCAGTACCACCAGCTCAGGGATGCATTCCCACAATGGGCTAGGCCTCCCCCATCCATCAGTAATTAAGAAAATGCCTTACAACTAGATGTTATGGAGGCATTTTCTCAATTGAGGTTCCCTCCTTTCAGGTTACCATGCTTTGTGTCAAGTTGACATAAAACTAGCTAGCACAGCCTCCCCTTGACCTCCAGTGACAGATGGTTGTGATCCACCATGTGGGTGCTGCCAACTAAACCTTGGTTCTTTGCATGAGCAACAAGTGCTCTTTACTCCTGAGCCATCTCTCCAGTCCTGCTTTTGTGTTTTTTTTAAAGAAGATCTGTATAATGTTATTTAATCTACAGAACAACGTGTATTGTAAAGAAACCACTCTAATGTTGAATTTACTGTTGCTTTTTCCTCCATTCTCTCCTGACAGAGCCATCCTGCTCTTCTGGCTCATAGTCATCCACTGTATCTCAAGCCTGCCTGCCTTGCGGTTCTTCGTGCTTGACAGGGATCAATTTCTGTGAGTAGCCCCTGCTCCAGAAGCAGGTATCATCGATGGTGATCAAGTTAATTACATTCACTGTTGGGCCTAGAATCTTATCTCATGAATTACCAGTAATTACCCTTTTTCTTATTTATTTAGTTGAAAATAAACAAATTATGGAATTTTGTGTTTATTATGTGGTGTTATGATTTTTGAAGTATGTAAAGAATTACTAATATTAACTGAAAAATGGATGGGAAATCAATAGCCGAAGTGTCTGATGCTCAAAAAGTTTCAAAATTGAGGTGAGACCACCATATCTCAGTGCTGGCACAACACAGTAGTAGGGGGCTGAAGGTACCAGGAAATTAATGAACCCCGAAATAAGGATGTCAGGGGTTCATAGAGCTTAGGTGTGGTGGGTTTGGCAGCACATTGGAGTTGGAGAGGTACAGCTGCACAAGAATGAGAGTCTTCCTCTGGATGGATGCTGGAAAGAGCCAGACTGTAGCTGAATATAAAAGAGCTGTTTATCTCCTGTGTTTTTCAAACATGGAAGAACCTTTTCCTGGTGGCCTATGCTTAGGACTCACTGCTCTCAAAGATGGCCAAGATTTGCGTCCAAGTAAATGCCAAGGAGAGGAGTCATCAGAGAGGATCTGAGGGCCGTACTCAGTTCTTAGAGTGCTTGCTTTGTGTGCATGAAACCCTGTGTTAGATTCACAGTACTACAAACCCCTGAGCATGGCTGTATTTCTGTAATCCCAGCACTTGGGGCCAGATTAGAGGCAGGATGGTCATTCTTGGCTACATATGGAATTTAAGGCCAGCCTGCAGTGGTGATGCTGTATAAAAAAATAGAGATACAATGAAGACATTGGGAGGGGAAGAGCTTGGATTTGAAAGGGTCAGGAAGGGAAAGGATTAGGTTTCGTATCTGATAAAGATTCATGGTTGTAAAAAGAGACTATTGAAGGGATATATCTGTCCTAAAATGAGAGTAGCAGAAGAGAAGGATGTAGTGTCCTGAAGCTGTGCTGTGACCTCAGAGTGACAGTGTCACCTTCTTCATAAGAACTAGAAGGAGAGAAGTCTCCATGACCACTGTCTGAGGTGAGGTATGAATGAGCTGCTCCTCAGAGAGCCAGCTTCAGAGGGGCAGAGACTCTGAGGAGAGAGGGCACATTGGGCTGTTTCCCTGGAGGGGCTGTTGTATGGCCAGAGTGGACAAACAGGGGAGAGTTCTCTGATGGGGAGAATCCTAGTGAGAATGTCATAAGGATGATGGCCTAGAGATGCTGGTCCCTAAGATGGGGTCGTGTATGGGAGTCAGCCTGAAGCATAGGGGACACTGTCCTGTTAGGTTCCCTGTGGTAGCAGAAGTCAGTGTAGCCAGCATCTCACCTGTGCCCACTGGACCAATCTAAACATGTATAATGTGACTTTTGTCTCTGTAGACATGAGCATACCAGTGGATACTACAGAGTGTCTTCATATTTCCTTGGGAAGTTGCTTGGTCAGCTGGTACCCAGGAAGTTAGTGACAATTGTTTTGCTCGTTACAGTATTCAGCATAGCAGGTAAGTGACAAAGCAAGAGAATGTCTTTACTCTTGGGGAAACACATTTTGGTTTGTACAACTGTGGCAAGCCTAAAGTAGAAAAGCATAAGTAGTAAATTATGTCTCCACTGTGTGCCATCTGAAACAGGTGTTCATTGTGAGAAAGTCTCCAAGACTTGTTCACAAAATACTACAAAAGCTGTTCATGAAACTGTTTTTACTAGTGATTCTGTGATGGGGATGTCTTTTTGTATGCTGTGAATATGTGTTGCTGTGATTGGTTGATGAATAAAATGCTGATTGGCCAGTAGCCAGGCTGGAAGTATAGGTGGGATAAGCAGACAAGGAGAATTCTGGGAAGAAAAAGGCTGAGTCAGGAGATGCCAGCCAGCTGCCCAAGGAGCAACATGTAATGGGATGCAGGTAAAGCCACGGAACATGTGGCGACATATAGATTAATAGAATTGGGCTGAGTTTAAGTATAAGAGCTAGTCAGTAATAAGCCTGAGCTAATGGCCAAGCAGTTATAATTAATATAAGCCTCTGAGTAATTATTTTATAAGTGACTGTGGGACCATGGGGCCTGGCAGGACCCAGACAAAACTTTCTCCTACAATTCTGTGTATTTTAATGAATGTAGAAATAATGTACCCATTTGAGACAATGGAGCAAGATCAATTATTAGATATCTGTCCATAGGTATTGTAAAAGCTTTATTTTTCCTTTATTTGTNATGGTTGTGATCCACCATGTGGGTGCTGCCAACCAAACCTGGGTCCTTTGCAAAAGGAACAAGCGCTCTTTACTGCTGAGCCATCTCTCCAGTACCTCCAGTACGCTTTTTTTTTTAAGGAAAGATCTGTGTAATGTTATTTAATCTACAGAACAAGGTGTATTGGAAAGAAATCATCCTAATGTTGAATTTACTGTTGCTTTTGCCTCCATTTTCTCCTGACAGAGCCGGCCTGCTCTTCATGCTCACAGTCTTCCACTGTATGTTAAGCCTGCCTGCCTTGTGTTTCTTCCTGCTTGACAGGGATCAATTTCTGTGAGTAGCCCCTGCTCCAGAAGCAGATATCATCGATGGTGATCAAGTTAATTACATGCATTGTTGGGCCTAGAATCTTATCTCATGAATTACCAGTAATTCCCTTTTTCTTATTTATTTATTAGAAAATAAACAAATTATGGAATTTTGTGTTTATTATGTGGTCTTAAGATTTTTGAAGTATGTAAAGACATTACTAATATTAACTGAAAAATGGATGGGAAAAAAATAGCCGAAGTGTCTGATGCTCAGAAAGTTTCAAAATTGAGGTGAGACCACCATATCTCAGTGCTGCTACAACACAGTAGTAGGGACTGAAGGTCACAGGAAATTCATGAACCCCGAAATAAGGATGTCAGGGTTTCATAGAGCTTACCTGTGGTGGGTTCAGCAGCACACTGGAGTTGGAGAGGTACAGCTGCACAAGAATGAGAGTCCTCCTCTTGATGGAGGCTGGAAAGAGCCAGACAGCAGTTGAATATAAAAGAGCTGTTTATCTCCTGTGTTTTTCAAACAAGGAAGAACCTTTTCCTGGTGGCCTATGCTTAGGATTCAGTGCTCTCAAAAATAGCCAAGTTTTGCCTCCAAGTGCATGGCAAGGAGAGGAGTCATCAGAGGAGCTGAGGGCCTTGCTCAGTTCTTAGAGTGCTTGCTTTGTGTGCATGAAACCCTGTGTTAGATTCACAGTACCACAAACCCCTGAGCATGGCTGTTTCTCTGTAATCCCAGCAATTGGGGCCAGATTAGAGGCAGGAGGATGGTTATTCTTGGCTACATATGGAATTTAAGGCAAGCCTGTACTGGTGATCCTGTATAAAAAAATATTAGAGATACAATGAAGACATTGGGAGGGGAAGAGCTTGGGATTTGAAAGGGTCAGGAAGGGAAAGGATTAGGTTTCATATCTGGTAAAGATTCATGGTTGTAAAAAGAGACTATTGAAGGAATATATCTGTCCTAAAGTGAGAGTAGCAGAAGAGAAGGATGTAGTGTCCCGAAGCTGTTCTGTGACCTCAGCACAGAGTGACAGTGCCACCTTCTTCATAAAAACTGGAAGGAGAGAAGTCTCCATGACCACTGTCTGAGGTGAGGTATGAATGAGCTGCTCCTCAGAGAGCCAGCTTCAGTAGGGCAGAGACTCTGAGGAGAGTGGACACATTGGGCTGTTTCCCTGGACGGGCTGTTGTATGGCCAGAGTGGACAAACAGGGGAGAGTTCTCTGATGGGGAGAATCCTAGTGAGAATGTCATAAAGATGATAGCCTAGAGATGCTGGTCCCTAAGATGGGGTCGTGTATGGGACTCAGCCTGAAGCATAGGGGACACTCTCCTGTTAGGTTCCCTGTGGTAGCAGAAGTCAGTGTAGCCAGCATCTCACCTGTGCCCTCTGGACTAATCTAAACATGTATAATGTGATTTTTGTCTCTGTAGACATGAGCATACCAGTGGATACTACAGAGTGTCACCATATTTCCTTGGGAAGTTGCTTGGTCAGCTGGTACCCAGGAAGTTAGTGACAACTATTATGCTCGTTATAGTATTCAGCATAGCAGGTAAGTGACAAAGCAAGAGAATGCGTCTTTACTCTTGGGGGAGCACGTTTTGGTTTGTACAACTGTGACAAGCCTAAAGTAGAAAAGCATAAGTAGTAAATCATGTCTCCACTGTGTGCCATCCCTAAGACTTGTTCACAAAATGCTACAAAAGCAGTTTATGAAACTGTTTTTACTAGTGATTCTGTGATGAGGATGTGTTTCTGTATGCTGTGAATATGTGTTGCTCTGATTGGTTGATAAATAAAATGCTGATTGGCCGGTAGCCAGGCAGGAAGTATAGGCGGGATAAGCAGACAAGGAGACTTCTGGGAGGAGGAAGGCTGGGTCAGGAGATGCCAGCCAGCTGCCCATGGAGCAACATGTAATGGGATGCAGGTAAAGCCATGGAACATGTGGCGACATATAGATTAATAGAAATGGGCTGAGTTTAAGTATAAGAGCTAGTCAGTAATAAGCCTGAGCTAATGGCCAAGCTGTTATAATTAATATAAGCCTCTGAGTGATTATTTTATAAGCAGCTGTGGGACCATGGGGCCTGACGGGACTCGGACAAAACTTTCTCCTACAATTCTGTGTATTTTAATGAATGTAGAAATAATGTACCCATTTGAGACTGTGCCAATGGAGCAAGATCAATTATTAGGTATCTGCCCATAGGTATTGTAAAAGATTTATTTTTCCTTTATTTGTGTGGTTGCCTGTGTGTGTGTGTGTGTGCACTAAGTGAATGTAGTGCCTGGGGAGGCCAGAAGAGGACATCAGATCCCCTTGAACTGGAGTTACAGAATGTGAGCCACCATGTGGGTGCTGGGAACAGAATCCAGGGCTTCTGCAATAATAGCACATGCTCTTAATGAGTGAGCTATTTCTCTAGCCCAGCTGTATATTTTTCTCTGTGTTTCTGTGTGTCTCTGTATGTAAATAAAATACAGAAAAGTAGATAATATCTCATACATATGTATGTGTGTAAGAGAACTTAAATGTATATACAGTGTCTTATGCTACCTAATCTTACAAAGAGAGAGGATACTAAATTTGAGGTCTGTTGAAATTACATAATATAAAATTGTCATTTGAAATATGTGCACAGATTCATTTGTGCACTATGGTTAAGTTTCACCCTAGACTAGTTGTTCAGAATTTCCATACTTTTTACCTACACATACACACACACACATACAGAGACACACACACACATACATACGCACTGATAAAGCTTAGTCTTTATTTTATGAGATTTATCATTCAGAACCTGTCATTTAGGCTGTGGGATGGTTATGGGAAATGTGCTTGTCCTGTGAGCCTGACAACCTGAATTTGATCCTCAGAATCCACAGGGCAAGAGAGAATCACTCCAGAAAGTTGTCCTTCAACTTCACATACTCACCATGGCACATGTACCCCATGATACATGCACACCATGATACATGCACACCATGGCACATGCACACCATGGCACATGCACACTTATATCCACACATGCATTATACACACCATGGTAGTGTAGGGGTGGTTGTCTGTGCCTTACCCCTGAAGCACCACCCTTAGTAGGCAGCAGGTAACTGCTAGGTACCTGCCCCACCCCAATTGCTACTTTAATGTTAATAATGGCAATAACTTTTAAAACAATTAGCCATGGAACTCAGCTCCCCCAGACTCTAACTGTGTCCTTGTGACGATTATAAAAACTCATGGCGTTAGCTCCTTAAGATTAAAAATCAGCTAATCGAACCCATTGCCTTCCTCCATGGCAGTTACATGGTGATTTCCTAGGAAAAACTAAAGTTGGAGGCACCTCCTGTCCTCTAGATATTAAAACCACTGCAAGGTGGATTAATTCTTGTCTTAGGTTTCTAGCACTGTTGTAAACATAATGACCAGAACCTGCTGTTCTTGTATTTTACTCTTTTGGAGGGCCTACCACCCAGCTCCCAAATAAATCACACACAGAGGCTTATTCTTAATTAGAAATGATCAGACTTTGCTTGGTTTGTTTCTAGCCAGTTTTTCTTAACTTAAATTATCCCATCTACCTTTTGCCTTTGGGCTTTTCCTTTTTTTACTTCTGTATATCTTACTTTCACTCTTACTCCATGGCTGGCTGTGTGGCTGGGTGGTTGGCCCCTAGTGTCCTCCTCTCTTTGTTCTCTCATTCCTCTTTTCCCCCAAATTTCTCCTTCTATTTATTCTCTCTGCCTGGCAGCTCTGCCTATCTTTTCTTCTGTCTCACTGTTGGCCATTCAGCTCTTTATTAGACCAGTCAGGTGTTTTAGACAGGCACAGCTTCACAGAGTTAAACAAATGTAACATAAACAAAAGTAACACATGTTTGCCTTATTAAACAAATGTTCTATAGCAGAAACAAATGTAGCACATCTTAAGATACTATTCCACACCCGAGTGGGCTCACCTTTCCCAATCTTTCTTAGCACGTGGGTGCTCTACTCTGGCAGTCTCCTCCCCC
>LZPO01055444.1:0-13348 GCA_001675575.1 Neotoma lepida
CCAGCCCCACCTCAACTCTTTTGATAGAGGGGTGGTGATGGTGGTGGTGGAGATGGTGGTGGCTGTGGTGGAGATGGTGGTAGTGGTGGTGGTGGGTGTGGGGGTGTGTGTGTGTGTGTGTGTGTGTGTGTGTATGCGTGTGTGTATGAACATATTTATGCAAAAATCAGTAAACTCTATCAAAATACCTTAATGATTAGAGGCAACAATTTTTTATATAATAATGGTACCCTCCTGTGAATGTGCTCCAAGCCTGTGCTGGAGGAGTTTGGTAACAACAGTCATATTAAGCTGGCATTGCCCCTTTAGGTGGAGTAAGAGACTCTCAGCACTGCTGGCTTGAATGGATACCAGCATCAGGCAGTTAGCTAATGGAAGATCAAACCATACAATGACAATGTTTGGACTAAGAATATATAGCTCATTGCCCTACTCTTAGATTAAGTGTCATTATTGCCACAGCCCTGCTGTCATCTCTTCATGTGGACATTGTGGCTTCTTCTGTTTTATAAAGTGGTTTCATACTCCAGCCTCTCCTGAATAAGGGCATCGTCTTTGTACTGCAGCCTTGGAGGAGATGGGGAACATTCAAAGGCTAATATGGCCTTTCTCAGGCTTCGGTCCAACACGTGTCTCTCCCACGCTGGGTACCTATTCCTGAACAGGTCAATTTTAATGACTGATTCTTCAATCCGTGGTGGTCGAGATGATGGGGTGGGTGGTGCAGTTGGTCTCACCTGAAACACAGGGACACATCCATCCCGCTCTGCAAATTTCTGATCGCGGTCACTGGCAACACTGCGGTTGTTGGAGATGGACCGTAAAGTGCTTGTGGCCACTTCTGGAGGCAGAGAGAAGGCAGTAGCAGGGTCATCACAAGCACAACTTGGTGACTGCCCAAATCTGGGCCCATTGGGATGGAAGAAGGCATAGTACATCAGCATAAAAACAACGCCTGTTAAAAAGCTGCTGAAAACCACGCACAGTGCCGGGATGGCAAATGCATCCGCAATCTGGGGAGCTTTGTAGAGGTACCAGAGTGCACTCAAAGCTGTGTTTTCCAAAAGGATTACAAAATAGTAAATGAACAGCCTGCAGCGTGTCCTGCCTTCCTTAACATTGAACCAACTGAAGATATAGATGATGCCCACCACCATGTCGAACACAATCTCTTCCCATTTGGTGATACAGAATTCTGTCTCACAGTGGACAATCCAGAAGGTCATGATGCACCAGTGGAGGACAATGAATATCCCAAAATACAGCTGGAAAACTGAAGCGAAGAGGGCGAATGTGATGACTCTGGCAGCGATGGTGAAGAAGTGCCAACAGAACTGGATGATGACGGCCATGTAGCTGATGGGCTTCTTGTCATCTCGGGAGTCCCGAAGAGCCTTCTGGTAGGAGGCGAGGGCCCAAGCCAAGGACACAAGAGAGGCTGCTGCTGTAAAACCTACAAAGGCAAACAGGAAGACATCTGTCAAGAGTGACAGGCAGTGATGGTATAGGAAGTCAAGTCACATGGGTCTGGTGGCTTGGGACAGGCTAGCTAGACCTCATCAGAGGCTATGAATGTCCTTGAGTTTTAATTGGACTAAGCAACCATATGGAAATCCTAGAAACTGTCCTCCATGAAGTGACAAAATTCTGAAAAGGTCTGAGTTAATGGGACCACAAAGCCAGCACAAGATCTGAGATCGGGAAACGTGATGGGACTACCTTTCAGTGTGCTTGTGTAAGTNGACCAAGGACCCTACTTTGTTTAGTGGGGAAACTTCCATGTGCTCTTGCTTCAGCTTAAAAAAATGTTACCATCATATGTGACTGTTGCTTGCTTTTGAAACCAGTGTCCTTGTTTAAAAGTACTGATCCCTGTCAGCTTGAAGAGTCATTCTGTGTTTAAAAGGGACAGTAACAAAAGAAACCAGACGGACTAGCAGCTGGTTTCCTTTCTTGCTTCCAAGCAAGAATGATGTAGCTCATTTCCAAAGGTAGTTTACTCCTTCTTTATGATAAAGACCAGAGTCCATGGAACAAGTTTGCTCTTATTTCTTGGGACACCTGGTGTGCCGTTTCTCTGAATGTCACTCAGTATTCTCCCTGTAGATTTTGCACCTGCTTACTGCCTTATCCTTGAAGGAAGAAATGTCTGCTCACTGTCATTTCACTCTTTGCTCTTCATAAATTAAAAATTGTGCAGAAATGACTTTCATGATTTTATCATCAGCTCTACTTGGCTAGTATTCTCTCAGAAAGCAGGGATCTTTCCATTGATTTCCCACACTCTGACACTGTCCAGTGTGTCTCAAAGTGCAAGTGTATGGTCCAGATGTGGACACTGTTAACCTTAAAACATGAAGCCTCCCAGGAGAGACCTCTTTTGGAGAATTGTGTTTTGTCAATCTGTGTGGCAGCTGGCTTGTTTCATGAGCAATGAGAAAATTTTTCCAAGACTAAGGTCTCATGGTTTGTAAAGTTCAACTGGTTTTTCCCTTGCCAGGCCTGTCATTAATCATAGATGGGCTTTACCTGGTTTTTGTTCTTCCTTGGGAACAATAGAAGGTATATGGAGTTGATACTTTTCTTTAAAAAATACTTTTATTGAAGAAACCTTGCTTTCTCCCACTCATGAGAAATGAATTTTAAAAAACAGCTATGATGGAAAAGAGTAAAACTGATTGGGAAAAATAAACAAACAAACAAACACTGAACTCCAGCAATCACTTCTTACCAATCCTCTTTGAATACCCCTAAATATTTATAAAATATAGTTCCCAGCAGTCACTTCTCACCCTTCCCCCAATGAATGAAACAGAAAACCTATTTGTTTTTGTGGGCACTGGGATCTTCAGAATTTTTTTCTAGCCAACATATACATTGCTAATTGCTAGAAGTCTTACTCAGCTCTGAATGGTCAGAGATCACCACACAAAGGAATTTGTGATAATTCCATTACTGTGCATTGGAAAACATCAATTATAGAAAATTCAGGAATGAAAAGAGAAGGAAGAGTAAAAAAAAAAAAACCAAAACAAACAAAAAACCAAAGAAAGTGAGAAGATGGGAAACAAAAGGTGACAAGATCATATATGTGACCAACATATTTATGATAAATTTGTGATCAAAGAACAAAGATTGTGCCATTTTAATCTCAACATCTGTGCTGCACAGCCTAGATGCTGCTCATCCTCTCTCTTCATCTGCACCATTTGCAGAATTACAGCCTGAATCACCCCTTTTCTTGAGATGGTCCCACATAGCCCAAGCTCCAATCCTCCTGCCTCATTCCTGAGCACTGGGGTGACTGTGTGCTGCAAGCAGTCTCTTGAGTAAATTGTACTCTATATTTTTAGGTAGTGCCTGAGCTGTTGCTGTGCTATGAATCCTCCTCTCTTTCCACATGCTAGCTTCCTTCAGAAAGTGCTCAAGTACAGAACATCTGGGAAAGACAATCGCTTATGGCCAGGCTTCTACAAACCAAAAATTCCTTTGATCTGATCAGAGAAGTTGTTATTCGTCTGTTTTCTAATGCTTGGAAGCATGTTGAACATCCTTAATCCCAAAAGTAAAAAATCTTAAAGGCTCCTAAGTCCCAAAGTTATGGTGTGCTTACATGATGTAGCAGGTAGAAATCTCCCTACCTGGCCTAATGGGATGGGTCACAGGCAAAGTGCAGTCGCACTAAAAATACTAGGTAAGGTGACTTTTAGAACATGTGTGCAACGTATATATGAAATGAATGAATTTATGTTTGACTGGAATCTCATATTGAAGGATGTAAAAACATATCTACACAAGTATTCTGAATTCCTGCACCATAATTCATAATTTGAAATACTTTTGGTTCTAAATTTTTTAGATAAAGTCTCAACTTGTGGTAGCTGAAGAACACAGTATCATAAAGTTACCTCTTGCCAACTGTAAAGGAATAGCAAATTAATTGCTTCCAAATTTCCCTGTAATCTTTATGAGCAATTCTACATGTGTGGCACATTAGGAATTGAAGACAACAGGCTGGAAGTACAAAAAGGAACAATTTGACTTGCCTTGATTTCTGCACATATGACTTACAGTTAAGAGGCTCTGTACTGGAGAGAAATTCATGCCAACCTTGACTCCCTTTTTCATTTTTTCTATTGATTATTTCATTAATTTTATTTTCTTTTAAAAATGTTTTTAATTGAAATAGAATTAAATCACTTTCTCTCTTCCCTTTCCTCCCTCTGTCCCCTCCCAGCTACCATCACTTGGCCCTTCTCCTGACTTCTCCACTCTCAAGTTGATAGCCTTTTTTATTATTGTTACATTCATATGTATGCATGCATGCATATATGTATATATGCATGTATGTATATGCATAAATATATTACACATCTCTTCATTTAGTAGTAAACTACTACAAGACAAATACAGATCTAATCAGAAGTTCAAGACCATTTTAGAGTTAAGCTCCCTAGTGTTAATTTCTTTTTCTAAATCTACTGTTAATAGCCTGTAACCAGAAGGTTTTCTTCAGTCCTGCCCAGCTCTGCAGTCCCACTCAGCCCTGCAGTCCTGCAGCTGCTTATAAAATAATCACTCAGAGGCTTAATATTATTTACAAACTGTATGGCCTATGGCAGGCCTCTTGCTAGCTAGCTCTTATATCTTAAATTAACTCATTTCTATTAAGCTATGTTTTGCTGCANGGCTGTGGAGTTACCAGTCTACTGGTATGTTGCTCCTGGGTGGCAGCCTGGTGTCTCTCCAGCCTCTGCCTTTCTTCTTCTGTCTCTCTCTTGAATTTCCCGCCTAGCTATAACCTGACTTGCCATAGGCCAGAGCAACTTCTTTATTAACCAGTCATAGCAACACACATTTACAGCACACAGAAAGGCCATCCCACAGCACTTCCCCTTTTCTTTCTAATCAAAAAGGAAGATTGTAACTTTAACATAGTAAAATTACATATAATAGAACAGTTATCAAGCAAGAACTACAGTTACAATATCAGTCGATTTGTATTTGACAAAATTAAAGAAAATATTCTATCACCTATCCTGTTTCTGTGAGTCTAAATTTTAAAATCTAATTTACGTTTCATTGTAACCAAGGAAAACAATAATTATAACTTTCTAGTCTTCAACTTCATCAAAGACCCCAGAAGGCTATAATATTGCCTAAGTAAACAGGGAGTGCTTTGTAAGCACTGGAATTGAATTCTGGAAATGGCAGAGACAGTCACCCAGAATTCCTCTGCCATGTTGGGGNATCCATCTTCATTCTATAGGCCTAGAGTCTCTCAGTGGCTTCTCCCTGTGTCCTGCAGAATGTCTGGCAGTCTCCTCTGTAAAGCAGGAACCTGAAGGACCATCTTGCCTTATTTTGGCAAAATTCAGTGGTCATTTTCCTATAGGTCCTGTATGTCCAGTTTATACAACATATTACCAAGCAGTCCAGGTATGAGCAGTTTCTTCCCCAAATGGCCAGTTTTGCCAAGAAGAAGATAAACTCCATATGGAATATCTTCGATGCCCATCTTCCTCTTTGAAGTAAATCGGTGTTGCCAGGAGGAAGTGTGTCTCATTGTCCAGAAAAGTGTAAGTTTTAAAAACATTTTAAATACCACATTCTGTAGGTCTTTGAAGTATTTCAAGATTACCTACCTAATTGAAATATATCTTCATATACCTAAAAATCTTAACTAACATGACTATAAGTTTGATTATCATAGATGATTAACTATTAATCTGTATTTCTTAATGGTACATTATAATTTTAAATGAGTTGTATAAACATACCTTAAATGAGTAAAAATATACATACAGTATAACAAAATTAACTTTAAATTTGTATCAATAAACTAAAATCCATAGCAATGTAAAGTATTCCAAATGAGTTGTTGCTCTTTAAAAGTAGATTCAATAATCTACCCTTTTATCCTATCATATCTATATCCTACATTTCTATATCATATTCCATTTTCTTCTTTTAGAAAGAGAATGACTATGGCCAATAACAATTTGTAACCAACAACCTAAACAAAGACAAATATCCATAATCCATTTTTGGGTAATGTGGGTGTAACTTTCTATGCTACTTCCTACTGATTGGGGGCACTGGTAGTTTTATGGGGACACAAAGAAAATTTTAGGATTATGGTCAAGTCTTGACTGGAGTAGTCTGTGAGGCTGTATTCTCTGATCCAGTTGCCTTGAAGCTATTCTGGATGTTGGATCATGTGGAGACCTCTCAGGGAGTTCTTCCTTGATGGAACCATATTAACTTGGAAGGAANCCACAGCTTCTCATCTTCTGTGGAAAGAAAAGCAGAACCTCTTTTCCNAAGCAACATATCCTTAGACATAAATTTTGAAGNCAAGATACCTTTAAAATATCCATATTGGTTTAACTTAGTAGCCTTTATAATCAAATNTCTTTCTGCAGTTAAAAATCCCAAAGACAATATAATCCAGACCTCTGTGTGATTTCCTTCTTTATGTGGTTTATTTTTTTATATTACTTTTACCGTCTCTTTAAAGGCTTTATTTTTCAAAATTATCTATTTCTTTATATACCTGTCTATCTTCCTTTTTCTCTGTCTTCCAAGCCTACATACATTTTTACACACAATGTAAACCATTTAGAGGTTTACTCAGTCTGAATCTGTCTTTTGTATATCTATAATTCTTTTCTGATCATTGTAAACTGCAGTGTGGGTGGTTAAGATTGAAGCAGTAGCCCTGGTTGCTGACTCCACCTACTTCAGCTTTTCAACATGGCAGAGTTACTCAGGAGAGTCACGCTTACTCGGCCAACTCTGGGGTCCATGCTGCCATCAGGTAGCATGCAGCTGGCCCATAAATCCTTTATGTCTGTATGAGTAAAGGCTAAATCCACTATGCAGTGTGCTGCACAGCTTGGAGACACCTCTGTATAATGAAGTGGGAATCTGCCATACTGCACTCAAGCCCGAATGCTGTGGCTCCTGTTGGCCTCCATGAGATATGAAGTAGGAAGCTGTTTTTGCCTCTGTTTTAGAATCTCTTATTAAGTTCTCTCAGGTTTTAGTTGGAAACTTGAGCCAACATGTTGGGCAGGCAAATGTAGTTATAAAGTTTTCTCTGGTCCCACCCAGCCCTGCAGTCCTAAAACCACTTATAAAATAATCACTCAGAGGCTTAATATTATTTACAAACTGTATAGCCTATGGCAGGCCTCTTGCTAGCTAGCTCTTATGTCTTAAATTAACCCATTTCTATTAATCTATGTTTTCCCATGTGTTCTGTGGCATTACCAGTCTGTTGGTATGTTGCTCCTTGGGCAGTGGGCTGGTGTCTCTCCTGCCTCTGCCTTTCTTCTTCCTGTCTTTCTCTTGGATTTCCTGCCTACCTATAACCTGACTTGCCATAGGCCAGAACAGCTTCTTTATTAACCAATCATAGCAACACATATTCACAGCATACAGAAAACCATCCCACAGCATTAGCCCAGGTTCATTTCTTACAAATTACAATAGATCAGTTATAAATTCACATCCACCATGGAGTGCTTAAAGTATAAGTTCTTTATGAAAATAACATCATCTTGGTTGTTTGCAATGCTAAAGTAGATTCTCTTCTGCTGTGGAATAATCCTCTTGTACACTGTAAAGTAAAACTGTCACTCAAATTGGTTTAATAAAATGATGATTCAACAGTAGCTAAGCAGGAAGTATAGGTGGGTTGACCAAACTAAGAATTCTGGGAAGAGGAAAGATGGAGTCAGGATTTGCCTGTCAGATGCAGAGGAAGCAAATGAGAATGTCATATGGAGAAAAGGTACCAAGCCATGTGGCTAAACATAGATAAGAATTATGGGTTATTTTAAGTGTAAGAGCTAGTTAGTAGTAATAAGCCTGAGCTACCAGCTGAGCATTTATAATTAATATAAGCCTCTGTGTGGTAATTTGAAAGTGGTTGCAGGGTATTTGGGAGTTGCTGGCATGACAGAAATTTCCACCTACACCCTTGTGCACCCCACCCATAAATTCTGTGGGTTGCACAGCCCCTTACCTTAAAGTACATCAGTGCATACTTACTACAGGAGGGATATTTTCTTCCATAATCCTAGTAAAGCCATCACCTTCAGCCAATTTCACATCAGTACAACACATTTTACTCATCTGCCATGAATTTTCCACTTTTGTCAAATGACCTAAATGATATACACTCTAGGTTTCATCTAGGATAAGGTTTTACATTCAGTAGCTCCCTCAATTTAGTTTTTATTAGTATGGAATATTTCAAAAGGCTTTCTTTGCCTTATCATATCATATACACTGGTATATCCTGAAGATTGCAGTACCTCAAAAAAAGAAAAGCAGTATTCCTCATTTGAAATTTCTTCTTCTTCTCTTATGATTGCATTTGGGTTAAACATTCTAGTCAGGAATACATAAATGACATAGAACAATACAGTTTTTCCATATCAGATACTAAAATATAAATATTCTTTCTACAGTCTCTGTATGTTTCATTTCAAAGTAATGAATGATACATATATCTTATATAAACTTTATTCTAATGGTGAAAACAGCCAGAGGGAACTTAAGGGGTTTACATTATTCCTTAATATGTTAAGATAGATTTAAGACCCCTGAGCTTACCTAACAATGATTGATCTCATTTTGTAGAGAAGAAGAAGTATAGCCTTACTTTTAACAGGTTAGATGGTTTATCTCCTCACCTTAATCTACCTCAAAGCTAACTCTTGCTTTCTCAAGCACAGCTTTTGTTGATTATGTCATTTTTCTCTGCATTCTATTCTTCTATCCATCTCTCTACCAGCTCATTTCCTGGGCTTCCAACATCTTAAGAAATATCACTCACTGGACTGTCACTTCTCTATTTCAAATATGCTTCCTGCTGCTTTTGTCTTTCCATTTTCATCTGGTGGTCTTGAGCTGCTGACATTACTAGGGAAGCAGCCCCAGGCCTTTTCTGTTCCCAGCCTGAGTCATTCCATATCCTACAATGCCTCAAACCTAACACCATCAGACCACCCTCCTTTTTGAGCTCTGGAGCCATATTTGTTTATCTGAGACCTTACCTGGAAGCAGGCTGGCTCTTTGGTGACCACCTTTGCTTTTTCCTGGAAGGAACATGACTCTCCCCTTCATCCTCCCTGCTCTTCAGTTAACTTTACTATCAGAATGAAAGAGAACACTAATAAGGCAGGCTACTGCAGTTCTAAGAACAGAGTTTATGTGCAGCTTGAGTGAAATGTCACATTGCAAAGACACCCAAATCCATGTGTTCTGATGCACTCCTCAGCATTCAGTTAGGCTGTGTCCATCTAATCCAGGAGCTTCACTTCTTGTTATATTGCTATCTAGATATCAGTCTGACTTTGAATAAAATGATCATAAGGTTGGAATGACAGTTAACTCCATCATTCAAAGTTTGCAGAGATAGGTAGAAAGACATATAGANAGGTGATACACAATTGACAGACGATTATTACTCCTTTCCTTTGGAGTAGCGTTGATNAAGGTATAACAACCTTGGCAATACTGCATTCTAAGTGTTTTAGTTTTAGCTCTCCTGGCTGGGAGAGGGCAGTTTGGGGGCCTCCAATATGTGACTTTAATACTGAAGATAGAGTTTAGTAAGCCAAGGCAGAAATTGTTCAAGAAGTTTGTCTATTTTGCATGAAGAGTTTTCAGATGATTGTATGCATTTAAAATAACAACTCAGTGAGCTGGCGTTGTCTATGTCAGGCACTCTATCAGTGCACAGCAATTGTACACCTCTTCCCTCTTTCCCTTTGCTTCTCAGAATGTCTCTTCCTATGGGCCTGCTTATATCTTCCTTCCTTCCTTTCATTTCTTGATCTTTTCTCCCTTTTCTTGATTATACTCCTACCATTCTTTTCTCCTGTTTTGGGCTGCTATTGAACATAACTTGGAATTGAGTTATCTAAAAATAAATGATTTTATTAGTGAAGGAAGTTTTAACATGCCCATTACTGACATTAAAATTGCTCTCAAAACTTAAAATTAAAAAAAATTGTAATTTACTAAAACTATGTCATGATTTTGAATCTTGGTTCCCAGTGTGTTGTTGGTGACATGGTGGAAACTTTAAGGTGTGGGGTCTAGTGGAGAAGTGATGGGGGGTTCTACCCTCATGGACAGATTAGTGTCCCTTGTTAAGGATGAGTCAAGTCTCTCCCACCAGAATGGGCTGTTGTAAGTCTATCACACACACACTCACATTGGCACTGCGATGCCAGCTGCCATAAAGCATTCTCCAGAAGAAAGCTGTTGAGGTGGGCTGCTTCTACACTTTTCCCGAGGTCTTAATGTTTNNAGCAGGAACACAGCTCCTTCACTAACAACCAGACCATGCTTGACAGAGATAGTGATAGGGTCAGGGCCTTGGGTGAACTGTGGCTTCAGACCCTGACAACCCCTTCTCTTTCCACCTGTTATGGTTATCAGTCCCATGGCCAGTGTANACTCAGTTTGAGTGTTCTTGTGATACCCTGTGTTCCCCTTGTGTACCATCTTTTGATTAGCTTCCTGCTGACTTCTTCCCATTGTATGATAGTTTCTTCTGACCTTTCAGGAAAACTGTAACTAAGATGTTGTATTTCTTAGTGAGCTTGCTTGGTACAAGATATAACTTGTCCAAGACCCCACCCCCACCCCACCCCAGCTTTTCTATCTATCCTTTGTTTTTAGCTCCTCATCTCCTGACCATTTCTTTCTCAGGACCCTGTCACTTCTAGTCCAGGTCAGGAGCAAGTGCTGTCACCTTGTTCTTCTTGAACCCCCTAACCAAACCCAACCCACTTTTTATGAAGTATACAGCTTCGAGCATATTGCTACAGCAAAGAGAAATTAATGAAGAGAGTTTTCTGCAGTGACTTTTCCCTCTGTGTCCCAACTGTATTCCATGGTTTTGCTCCAAATCCTGACTCGCTTTCAAGGCTTCCCATAGCTCTCCTCAAAAGGACAGCACTGTAAACTTTTGCTTTTTATCCCTAGTCACCTGTGTTCATATAATCTTCCTGAGATTTGGTATCCACATGCAGCTTTAATGAGCAGTGCAGGAAATTGTGTATTTAGGATTTAAAATGACAGCAGTTTAAACTCTGGCTCACAGAGATGGAGAGTTGCAGCCCTGTCATCTTAACTTAAATATTTCCTCTTGGAAATAATGAATAGATGGCTGGGATGCTTGGAAATATGTTAGAACGGTCCCTTGATTTTGTAGCTTCTAGACTACAAAAGAGCCATTTTTAGCTTTTAAATGTAAGTTGGCTCTTTGCACAGGTGTCTTTCCACGTCAAGTGCCACCCTCTGCACAACACTTAGTCCAGTTTATACCTGTTGTGTTTAATTATTGTGTTTTTTGTCAGAGGAAACTTCTAGNCAAGTATATCACCATCTTGATTACCAGTTCTATAGCCTTCAATGCGTTACACAGTGCCTGACACATAAGAATTCGAAGAAGTAAGCTAGAGAATCAGAGGAAGCTACATACTCCAAATGCAAAGTCAGAACCACAGAGTGCACAAGAGGTTCAGATGGGTTGCACAGTTCTTCCTTGCCCCTACTCCTGCTCTTTTGCAATTTNAGTTTGGGTTGCAAATGTCCCATACACTGTAAAAGAAAATCTGTCACTTTGTTTGTGGTCTGGGTGTAAACTAGCTTCCTGGAAATCCCTAGAGACTGCTTCATAGGAGTGATAGCCTAATTCCCTAGATGTAGGAGGCTCAAGGGAATTGAATGAAGTTCTCTATTTCTTTGATTCTTCAAAAAAGGGAATGGACCTGTCTCTCTCCTCCTCCCAGGGGAGAAGACTGCACAACCTTTTCCTGCACAAGGTAAGCTAAAACCTGTGGTGTCATTCTTCTGGCCACCAGCTCATTTATAACTGGACTGCCAGTAGTAATAAACAAGCAAGCAAGCAAGCAATCAAACAAATCCTCAGCACTTCAAAAGATGTTGCTGTGAAAAAACTTTAAACATATACAAAAGTGGAGATCGTAACACCAGTATTGCCTTCCTGTGGAATCAATTAAAGGCTGTTATAAAGCCCTGCCTGTTTTCTCTTCTCTGTGGCAGGGCTGAGTTTGAACTCACTGCTTCATTGCAAAGCAGCATCCTGGTGCTGAGTCTAAGAAACTTTATAGTTCCCCAAAGTGTTTGCAGCTCACAAACANAGCAAAGGAGCCCCAAACCACACAGAATGAAGGAGTGCAAAGTTGTCACCACACACAGGCTGGAGTGGTTAAAGGGGGACACAGATAATGTCTGTATAAGTTCTTGACTCTCCCATAATCAAGACACATCGGCTATCCACATATGAACTGTTGATGACCAAGAGGTCCTATAATTAGTGCCACCTTCTTAGGCATCAGACACCTAATGCTAAATCAGACTTCATTTGCTAGTCTCAGGCCATAGCAGCCATGTTTGTACCTGTCCAAAAGAATTGGAATTCTTTTCATGAAAGGGATCACAAGCACAGGCCTCAGGGAAGAAATCTTTCTTTTTTTCTTTGTGCTTTCTGATTTATTAAAATAGCTCACAGCCTTCTTGAATTTTCATCTGAGGGAAAATATTGTCCAATTTGAGTTGAAATGCATTGTCCAAGAGCAGCAGGTTACAGAATGAATGCTGAGAACCAGAATGGTGTCCAATTCCTGGAAGTGTTTANAGCATTCTTTAGAGTTGCAAATAAAGTATGAATTCACCTTGTTAAGCAGATGATAATCAGAAAGTACAAAGCTTTCTGTTCTCTGACCTTTGCTGGGTAGGTACTGTGACAGTAAAAAAAATAATTCAAGGTTTGCTGGGTCTAGCACTCTTCCATTCTTCATATTCAGAAGGACATTTAATCCTTACTTTGAACCTTGTAATAGTTCTGATTAACATATTTGAGTGTTCTAATGTTTAGTCTTGCTAGGGATTCACATGCATTTTGGAATCCATCTGAGGATTTCATCTCTGCAAAGCAAGTTTTAGGGCTGCTTTGCTGTGGAAATAATAAGAGCAGCACTGCATGGAAAATCTCCCCTGTTTTAATGTGGAAGGAGTTGAAGAAACNTGTGGGAAAAGCAAAATATCTCTCTTCCTAAAAGCTTGAAAATTCATTTCCCTCAAGTAAACTCTGAGAAAAGTAAACTTTTTTTTTTTTACTTTTCTTAGAGTCCAGATGAATGGTTTGAGCTTCATAAGACACATGGTTCTCCTTCGTGACTATTCAGATTAATAGTGAAAAGCAGCCACAGACACTATTTGCATGAGAAAAGAGGTGGTGGTTTTGGTGCAACACACATGCTTTCGCTTCATGTCTTCCCATCTATCACTTGGCCAT
>LZPO01055444.1:13543-29169 GCA_001675575.1 Neotoma lepida
ATGCACCACCACCACCCGGCTTGGCCATGAGTCTTAACAGCAGGAAAGCATAGTCAACATTCACAGATTCTTAAAACTTTTCATTTTCAATGTTCCTCTTCATAAATTGAAACATTTGGGGCCAATTACAAAACCCAATGACTTTGGGAAGATATTATATATGGTTATATCACAGTTTCAGATGGCCTCTGCCAGCCAGGAAGTTCAGAAGCTTTGTATTCAGCCAGCTAGCCAACTAAACTACAGCAAATACCTCAGCTTTACTACATCCCACACAGGNTGGAGTTGGAGCATGGATAAGGTAGAGAGAGCTGCCTCTTCATCCCTAAAGGGATCTAGTAAGGAGCACAAGGTGCACAGTTCTATAAGCCTGCTCATTTTAACAGAAGTGGGTGGGAATTTACTAAGTGAAAGAACTGGATGACCCCTGAGTTCCAGCTGGCTTGTCACATGTCATATGCTCCATTCCGTCCCCTGCTTCCTGGGAGGCAAGCTCCTTTTCTCAGCCTGGCCTCTGATGGTGCTAGTTATGTTCCTTCTTGTCAAATGCTGTCAAGGTGCTCTTGCCCTCTGCCATGGGTGCGGATTCAGTAGTCCACATGCTGCAAATCATACACAAATGTTACCAGCATTAATGATTCCTGGCCTGTTTGGAGGGACTGTGATGCAGTTCAACCCTGGAAGAGTGACAGTGACTGGTCCTGAGTCTAATTTTCATGAGGTCTCTCTGATCTTCCACATTCACAGTTATTCATTCATAAAGTATTTGAAAATGAACCCTGACATGGAGACGTTAAACTTACTGGCCAACTGGGACCTGGGTATATGAAACTGAGGAGAGTGAGGCATGTGTGAGTTAGGTGGAATTGGTAGAGACAGTGTTGCCATGTAATGTTCATGATGACACTAAGTAGAATGATATTTCTGTTGAAGACTGTTGAGAGCCAAAGCTGTGTTTGGGTAGGAGAGATGGGAAGAAGCTAAACTGTGACTCTGTCTAGAAAACTAATGTCTTTGGTGAGAGAGTTTCCTCAGGAAAGAAGACAGTATGGGATAAATGGGCTGTGCCAAACCATAGCCATCTTTGACTTGCATGAAGAGTACTGGGACTCACAAGTTCCAAGATTAACATCCTTGTTGTCCTCTCTCCTTCTCTCTACCCTTCCTTCAATTCTATCCTCTTGTAATTTGTTGGAAGTTCCTGCTGAGCAGCAGCTGGTTTGATTTCTGATTGTTAGCACCTAGCTAAGATCTTTCTTTTGTGATTGCTACCTTTTTTCTCCAGTACCTTCTGTTTGAAGTCTTAGCTGAGATTTTTCTAAAGGTGCAAGCCTATGCACTTGGTTGGGGAACAGCTGGGAAACCATGGTATTCCTTAACTGAGAATTCATATTTGGCATTGTCCCTTTGGAGAGCTTAGATATGAGGTTTTGAGATACCAAAATTAACTTGCTAAAGCTGTAAACTGAAGAATAACTAAAAAGCCCTTTTTTAAGCTACAAGTGAGTCAGTCCAGAGACTGATCCCCCTACAACTGGAAAGGCTAGAAATTTTTATCATTAGAGTGCCTCTGTACTTTCCACAGACCTGTGTGAACACACACCCGATTAATTATTGAACACCTACTATTAAGTGTAAGGTCTGATGCAAATGCAGTTCCATGGAGGAAGTGAAAACTCAGTGTGGGAGATACATATTTACAACACACACACACACACACACATACACACACACACACACACACACACACACACACACACACACACGGTGATATTTTATCTGTGTCCCCCAATAAAATTTATCTAAGGGTCAGAGGAAGAAGGTCAGCCGCTAGCAGTAAACACAAAAGTCATGCAATGTTAGCACATGCCCTTAATCTGTCTGCTTCTCTGTGAGTTCACAGTCACACTAGGGAACAGAACCAAGTGTGATAACATACACCTTTAATTCCAGCATCAACCATAGATTTCTGGAGGTCTATACAGACAGACAAGAAGTAATCGAGCTGATCAAGAGGAGGAGGTGATGTAGCTATGCTGACAAAGCCAAAGAGAGACCAGAACAGAAAGGGATATAGGCATGGAGATACAGGAAGTCACTAACACTCTTTCAGAAGCAGCGGTGTTGGGAGGTGAGGATGTTCCTAATTTCTCTGATTTCTGTCAGACTTTCACCCCTATCTCTGGCTCCGTGTTTTATTTAATAAGGCNGTTTAGAGATTTGCTTTACATCTGGTGCCCAATGTTTGTTGTACAAATTCGAGAAAAAGCCACTTTCCTGTGGCTTTGTGGACCCCAGCTCAGGCCTGAGATGCACACAGACCCCAGCTCAGGCCTGAGATGCACACAGCTAGTGGTGGTGCTGCACACAGCCAGTAAGATTTGCTGAAGGAGACGGAGGCAGGAGGATCCCAAAATTGAGGCCAGCCTGGGAGGCTTGCTCAGGAGAAACTGCAGCTGGGACCAGGTCAGACCACAAAAGGTGGCTGCGGAACCATGGAGGTGGCAGCTACAGCTCTGCTTTGCCAGCTGCTTCTCATTGTGTTGATGGTCATAGTGATGTTGCTACTAGGCACAAACTGTTTACTGCTGCTTGTTCAGAGAACAATTGCCAGGACCATCGTGTTACAAAAAAAAAATCAGCAAAGGTCAGTTTGGAAAAGTTTGGCGAGGTAAGTGGTGGGGAAAAGTTGTTGTAAATATATTTTCTTCTAGGGAAGAATGTTCATCATTCCGGGAGGCTGAGATTTATCAGACTGTGATGTTATGTCAAAAAAACATCCTAGGATTTATGACAGCAGACAGCAAAGGCGATGGCACATGGACTCAGCTGTGGCTGGTGTGGGATTATCNTGAGCATGGATCCCTTTTTGATCACTTGAATAGATATACAGTTACAGTGAAGGGATGATCAAAGTCGCTCTGTCCATGGCAAGCAGTCTTGCCCATCTTCACATGGAGATTGTTGGTACCCAAGNAAAGCCAGCTATTGCTCACAGAGACTTAAAATCAAAAATATCTTGGAAAAAAAATGGAACCTGTTGTATTGCAAACTTGGNACTGGCTGTGAGACACGATTCTGCCACAGATACAATTAAGTTTGCTCCAAACCACAGAGGAGGAAAAAAAATTTCTACAGTGAACCATGACCACACCTAATAGCGACTCTAAAATCTCCAAAAAGATGATGGGATCCCACAATGACGATTCCACATGGACTATGATAAAGCCATTAAGCTGATTAACACCATCTGAAGATCAGCTTTGGACTACACACTGCTCAAGACAGTTTCAAGATGGCTAGCTGAGATGATCCAGCTTCACAGACTACTCCAGCAATGACTTGAGATAAGCCCTGCACTTTCCCATTATGCAGATACTGGACAAATGACACAGATAACTCTCTCAGGACTTGACAATTAACTCAAAAATTTTCTTTTCAGGATTCCCTAAAGATGCCTTTGCCCCCAGAAAGTAAGAAGTAATTTTAAGAACATGATGCTCACAATCCCAAGAAGTGGGGATGGTGGTTTTTGGTTTAAGTTATGGATATTGTCATTGTTTAAAATGGTTGGTNACAAGTTGTTAATGGTCAAAAAAAGCTAAACAAAGGAGATTAGATTCAGGGTTCTTGTTAAAAAAAAGAAAAACAAAAAAGAGGATATAGATAAGAGGTAGATCATTGAATCTACTCTGAAAAAAAAAGATATAGAAATAACAGGATAAAAGGGTAGATTATTGAGTCTACTCTAAAAAGAAAACAGGGAAGATATAGAAGTGATAAGATAAAAGGTAGATTTTTGAATCTGCTCAGAAAAGAAAAAAGAGAGAATATGGATATGATAAGATAAAAAGGTATATTATTGAATCTATTTTTAAAAAGGAACAACTTGTTTTAAATATTTTATATTGGATTGAATTTTTGTATATTGTATACAAATTTTGGACTCACCAAAATAGGATAAGTAATGAAATTTTTGTCTGAATCTGTTAAATGTTATTGGACTAGACATTGTTAATGTACTCCTTGACTATATATATTGTATATACTTATTATATATAATTTTCATTATTTAGTTATAACCTTCATTTAATTATTTTAGACAAAAATGGGGAAATGTGGTTGATATATTGTGCACCCTAATAAAGCTTCCCTGGGTTCAGAGAACAGAACAGCCACTAGATAGACATAGAGGCCAGAAANTGGTGGCACACATGCCTTTAATCCTAGCATTCCAGAGGCAGAGATCCAACTGGATCTCTGAATTCAAGGCCACATCGGAAACAGAGCCAGGCATGGTGGCACACACCTTTAATCCCAGGACTTGAGATTTCATGTCTTGCTTGGGAAAGACACATGCCTTTAATTCCAGGAAGTGATGGCAGGAAGCAGAAAGGTGTATAAGTCTCAAGGANCAGGAACTAGAGGCTTTCAGGCTCTTTAAGCTTTATGGCTTTTGAGCAGCAGTTCAGCTGAGATCTGTTCAGATGAGGACTCAGAAGCCTGCAGTCTGAGGAAGTGAGGTCAGCTGAGGAGTTGGCAAAGTGAGGTTGGCTGTGACTTGTTCTGCTTCTCTGACCTTTCAGAATTTACTCCAATATCTAGCTCTGGGTTTTTAATTAATAAGACCATTTAGAAATTCATGTTACACACACACACACACACACACACACACACTTGAGGTGGAAGAAGAGAACCAAATTCACAGAGTTGTCCTCTGATTTCTGTATATGTACCATGCCACTCACCCATCCCTGAAATCAAAACACAATTAATTAATAGGACAGAGTGTGCAGGTGTAGCTAAGGCTGGGCAGGTATATTTCAGGAAGGTTGGAGGAGATGTGACCAGAGAAAGATGGAGGTCATGGTCATGGGGTCTGGGCATTGGGCCTTTACTTGAGGATAGTGAAGTCTACACCATCCACTGGGTTCACAAACTCCTTAAGTGGGGAGTGAGTGGGTGGTGAGTGGGTGAGAAAAATATACCTGAAGGAGGTGGGAGGCATTGGCATACATCTAAGGGATTCAGTAGTACAGAAAAGTGTGTGCTGGAGTTCCATATCCTATTTTAAATCTATGGGTCTTAATTCATTGCAAATAGAAAATTACTATCAGCCATTTCAAATCCTAGCTTTGTTCTTAATTTTTCCCACCCCCATCCTTCTTCTCAAGAGCACTTTTATGCCTAAAATTGAAAGAAGTTTTATTTGAGGAAGGTTGTGTTAGCTGAACTTGAGATGAGGAGATGCATCATCCAGGTAATGATTTTTCATTCTCTTCAGAGATAAACAAGACTTCTTTGGTAGGACAATGTTAAAATAGGAGGAACACTTGTTTTTATTTACTTGTGCAGAGTATGCCATTTTATTTAGATGAAGGTGCTGTTCAGTGGAGGCCATGTAATTGAAAGGAAAGGCATGGTTGTCTATGATGGTTAAGTTTAAGGGTCAACTTGATTTTATTGAGAAGCTCCTGGNTAGGATCAATGACTCACACCTTGCTGTATTTGTGAGGCATATACAATGGGGAGGACCCACCCTGAATGTTGGAGACACCATCCTATTAACTGAGGTCTCGATGGTAGGAAAGGAAAGAGAAGGCCCACCAGCACAGGCTTGCTTGCTTGCTTGCTCCTCCCAAAATTTGGCTGTGTAGTATGAGCTTCTCCTCTATAACATGATGACCTGAAACCTCTGTCATCGATAGACTGAAATTCCTGAGACCAAGAGCCACAATAGCCCTACTTCCCTCCAGTTGTTTTTCTCAGGGATTTGTCACATGGAATGAAAACTTAACACCACATTGTGCCTGGGTTTTCAGAGGTGTGTGATGTGGGAGGTTTGGGGACCCCTTGGTAANGCACAGGTAAGAGGGATAGTTGGTCCTTGGTCTTTCTGGAATTGTATGCAAGAAAGAAGGGTGTCCGTCCAACTTCACATGTGGCTTGTAACAAAGGGGTCAAATTAGATGCCTCTTTGAAGGCTGGAAATCAGGGAGCTAAAGATGTAGAGGTGGGAGGCAGCGGGGAAAGAGAAAGGCTGTCCCCAAGTCTGCTGAGATCCCTGTAGCACACAAACTCATTTGGTTATTCTTGATTGCTTATTTTTCTTAGCGTTTTCCCTTCACCACTTTCTGGCAGACATTTGAAGTTCTATTAATAACTGTAGGGTAAAAGAAACCCACCTTGGCCCTGAAACTAGTATAAACATTTCTCTGGGTCTGAGGAAGTGACCATTGAGTGTCCAGCACCCCTCTACTACTCTTGGAAGTAGAGGAACCCTAGCCTCTTTCATCTGAACNCACTCTCCCATCCTTAGAGCTGCAATCAGGAAGTTTCCTTAGGCCCCATTGGGTTGTAGCATCCCTTCCTATCCTTTCCTCCTGTCTTCCCTTGGAGCTGCCCCTAATTCCACTACTCTTCTAGGCCCTTGTGCCTTTTGTGCCTTGTGCCCTTGTGCTTTGTGCCCTTTTCTGTGGATGAGACCCTCACCCTAGAGCTTGGTTTTCTCTTGCCTTCTCACCTCTATGGAAGTCCTGGTACCAGGCACCTGAGTTTCTCCACTGGTCTAGTCTGGCTAAGCTTGACCTCCATTGAGTGTGGTGATGACCCTCTGAAGAGCTTGGTCCTTGCTGAGTCCAGGGAACACCCTCAACTACAGGCTGCAGTGACCTTTTCCCTCATCTTTCTCATCCATGGGAACTCTGCACTCCATAGCTTCCCATTTCCTGTTGGGATGCCTCCTAGAAAATCTCAAGCCTCTACACCTGGCATCTGAGTTGAAAGGCCCTAAACTTGTTCACCTTTGCAATAAAGTGGCCTCAATATCCCTTAGATAACCAATGTAAATGGCTGCGTAACAGCACCCTAGATCCCAATATTATTTGGGACCTTTATAACTACTGTGAGTAATCAGGGACTATGTTAAAGCTTTCTCTTACTTCTCCAAGCATTCTTTCTGTGCTCCCTGTTCCCTCACCCAGTTCCTGCTAGCTATAAAGTCAGAACAAGATAAATCTATTTCCTTTGATCCAGCTAATGAGCCTTCCCACTATAGACCAAAGTCTACAGTTCCCTCTCCTCTGGTCCCTTCAGTTTCCCTACCCCCCCTTCAGTGACAGGTTGTCCAGGTCAACACTCACTGGCACCCACNTGTAGCCCACCATCAGTCCCTAGTCCTCCTGCTACTCATTCCATTCTGGCATAGGACTTCCTGTACCTCTCTGATCTAAACCAGTCCTAGTTCTCCTTTTGAGAGAGGTTGCTGGGGTGGATGGGTTAGTTAGGGTAAATGTCCCCTTCTTATTATCTGAACTCTCCCAAGTAGAAAGATTAGGGTCCTATACTGCCAATTCTAAGGGCCAATACCCAATGTCTCTCCAAAAACTCAGGGGGCTTAAGCCTATCCTAGATAGAAAACACTTAATCCAGTCACTTACAGTCCCTACTACTAAGGATGAAATCCTGTCTTTCCCAGGAATGTCCAGCTTCTTATGCTCTTGGATTCCTTCTTTCTCTCTTCTTGACCATTTGCTACATAAAACAGCCCTCAGTCCCTCACANGAACTTTTTCTGGCCTCTGTTACTAAGCCATTTCATAAGCTTTAACAGGCCCTCCTCCAGGCTCCAGCTTTATGCCTTCCAGATTTAACTTTCCTATGTTACTGAAAAGAAGGGATATGCCCTCAGGGTCCTGGGTCACCAAATGGGAACTTCCTTTGCACCTGTTGCACACTTTTCAAAAAAAAACTAGACCATACTATCCAAGGTTTGGCACCTTGTCTGTGAGCTCTGACTGCAGCTGAACTTATTATATATTAATCAAAGAAGTTAACCTTTGGGTCACCCATTACTGTCATTTCTCCTCACCACCTGTCACATCTTCTAACATACAAGGGCCTCCAAGTACTACCTCCCTCCTGAGTTCTCTTCCTTCAGTTAGCATTGGTAGAAGACACAACACTGACTTTTCAGCATGTCCACCTCTTATCATTTCAAGTCTTTTTTCCCAACCAGTCCTGGAATACTCCCATCTCACTCTTGCATTGAGACCCTAGAAGACTTATTACCTTATCCTATACATACACAGGAGGGAGCAATTATACCCCAGGCCACTTATACATGGTACACAGATGGCAGCTCCTTCTCATATGAAGGAGTAAGTAAAGCAGAATATGCTATTGTTTCAGACACTATAGTGATTGAAGCACAAGCCCTTCTAGCTCAAATCACAAACCAGCAGGCTGAATTAATAGCTCTTACCTGTGCCTGTCAACCAGCAAAGGGACAATCCCTAAAACTATATACAGACTACCAGCCTGCTTCCAGTCTCAGAAGAATGAAACCTCACACACTTGTCAAGATTCAAGCCCCACTCTATTGGGTCATGCCCTACCTCTTCCCCTTCTACATCTTCACACTTACCCCTATTGCTAGCAAACTCTATGTGTGGAGATTTGAGGTTCAGGAGACATATGCCCAGCAGTTCAACCAGANTGTTCATGTGGTAGAATCTGAAGACTGCTGGAGACATAATGCATATTCAGGAAAACATTGCCTTTTATGAAGAATGAGGAATCTTTTACATCCTAATTAAGGATGCATGGCACCTCAGATGGGAAATGGGAGTCATTGGGAAGCTTTACTATAGCATTTATCACAGCTGCCCACCAGACACAATGAAAATACAGTGCAAGCACATCCCACTGTCTTGACCCCTAGGTATANACACAGTAGAAGTGGTCCAAAGCTCCTCAAAGGTGCTTATATCCTACCTCCCTGTCANACCATTTCTTATNTCAGACCCTAAATAGTACATATCAGCTATTAAATAATGCTCAGCCTGACCTCTTTGGAGAATGCTGGTTGTGTGTACCTCCAGGGTCAAACTCACACCCACCATTTGTGGTCTCACCCATTGTCCTGTTAGAGACTCTCAACTTACCACTTGTTAATTGCTCTCTTACATTCCTCTCTTCGGTATCACAGACTGCTTTAACTTCTCAGGAACACACCTTTTAGGCACCCTGGATTCTGCAGACTGCAATACAATTACCCTTGGTACTATCACCCAGCCCCTATGTCCAAACATTCACAGTGCCTCTATTCTCTGTGGTACTCAAGTTTATCACTGCTTACCTGCTAGGTGGTCTGGGACTTGTGCCCTGGTATTTCTGTTTTCTAAATTAGGGGTGGAACCTGGTGAAGAACTCTTGGCAATTCCAATGCCAAGTTCATAGCAGCAAGGCATGACAAATGAGCAATCCAAGTAATATCCTTTCTAGCAGCCCTGGGCATAACTGCAGGTGTAGTCCCTGGAACAGCAGGANTNACTACTTCCCTAGCTATTTACCATCGGCTTTCCTTACAATTCATCCAGGATTTCTAACAGATGGCTCAGACTATCCTTGCCCTTCAGGGACAAATAGACTCACTGGCCACCATAGTGCTACAAAATCAGAGAGGATTAGATTTACTAACAGCAGAGAGAGGTGGTCTTTGTCTATTTGGGGGGAAGAATGTTGTTTCTATGTCAACCAATCAGGTGTAGTGAAAGATAAGATCCAACAACTTCAAATGGATCTTTTAAACCAAAAATAGCTTGATACCTCTAGCCAGTGGATCATTGAGAGTCAGAAATGGAACTGGATACTACCCTCCTTAANCCCTNTTCTCTTCTTTTTCTTAGTCCTACTAATTGTGCCCTGCCTCATAAACCTCTTGTCTAGATTTCTTCAGTAACAGATCCAGGAGATTTCTAACCAGACTTTTAACCAGTTACTATTACAGGATTACCAGCCTCTAGCTATGGAGCTAGAGACCTGCAGCACCTGATTACATCCTGAGGATGAAGATGAAGATTGTCCCAAGGACCTCATTCCCCAATGCAATAGGAAGTAGTCTAAATATAATGTTGCCCCCTTTCCAACCCCCCAGTTGTTTATTAATAAACAAAAAAGGGGTAGGGTAAAAGGACCAGCCAAAGAAACCCACCCTGGATCTGAGACCAAAGCCAGTGAAAGAAACCCACCCTGGCCCTGAAACCAGAGCCAAATCTGCCTCTGACCAACTGAACATGAAACAAACCAATTCCTGAGCAGGAAAACCAACCAATCCCTGAGCAGTAAATCAACCAATCCCGGAGCATGAAATCTATCACCCTGACCCTGAAACCTGAGCCAGTGAAAGAAACACACTTTGGCCCTGGAACCAAAGCCAATGAAAGAAATACGCTTTGGCCCTGAAACTAGAACCAAAAGGCTAAAAATGGCCAGTGAAAGGAACACAGTTTGGCCCTGAGACCAGAGCCAACTCAGCCTCTGACCAACTAAACCAACCAATCCCTGAGCAGGAAATCTTCTCCCTTGAAAAACTCTGCCCCTAAGAAGCCCTATATAGGTCACTCTGCCTGTTCAGTTGTGGGCTATCCTTTTCCATCCTGGCAGAGGCAGCCACTCTCCTGGACACCTCCTTTCCAAATAAATCTCTTTCTTAAAAGAGTTTTGGGTGAAGATCTTAAAAAAGTTTTGGGTGAATATCTTTCACTAGTGTGNAGCAGAAGAACCTTTGCTGAGAGTTCCCTTAGGGGGACTGAGCAGAAAAATAACAACTTGTCACCAGAGCCAGAGGAGATTGCTACATTTCTGCAGGGGTTTCTCCTTTAGCAGAGTGAAGGAGAAGACTTAACATCTTGGGCCAGAGCTGAGAAGTGCATAGCACTGCTGAGACATTCCCTTAGGGGAACAGAGCAGAACAACAAGCTGAAGCAGATACCTCTACTGGGAATCCCCCTTAAGGGGGGCNTAGAGCAGAGCTCAGCTGTAAGGGCTCTCTTGGAGAGGAGTAGGATTGCTACATCCCCCACAGCACCCCAGCTTCAGCNATAGCCCGACTCCCTGANGAGTCAGGATACCTTTCTCCTCANAGCTGTAGGTATCCAGGANACCTCCCTTCACAGCTCCAGGTATAGCCTGAGTTCCTGACAAATCAGCATACCTTTCCTTCAAAGCTTCAGGTATAGGCTGACTTCCCAACAAGTCAGGCTACCTTTCCCTCCAGAGCTGTAATACTTGCAATAACACCTTGCCTTTAATCTGACATAGTTTTCTTTATCTGTGTCATGCTCCCCAATTACTTCCCTGTCCTCTGAAGTTAAAGAGCAGGAAGGAATTTTGGTGGGATGGAGGCTGGAATCTTGGCTTCCACTCTGTTTTCTAGTNTCTTGCCTCCTTGAATTGCCTCAGTTTTAATGCTATCAATAAAAGGAATGTAATTCTGTTGGGACTGTTAGGGATGGTTAGCTCTCTATTATGGCCGGCTTACTAGTCACCTCTTTCTCTTCTTATATTTTCTCAAGCTCTTTATTTTTGGGAGAGGGCAGGCAGGGAGGAGTCATGTAGCACTTCCCATGTGCTACTCTTTCTGGGAGACTTTCTAAACTCTCTTTAGAAAAAAGAGAGTTTCAGAGAGGAAAGGCCACAGGATAAAAACTACCTAAGAGCATGCCACACTGCTCCAAGCTAACAGTGTTCAGGATTTAGGATTAGAATCTGGTGGGTATGGGTCTTGGTTTCATCCTACAGGCGTTGGGTGAATGAGTCTGATGCATTCCCTCTCACATCTTCCCTAGTCTGAGACCCCATCAGATTCCAGTGTTACTTTATGGTTAAAGTGAACTGTCTACAATGGTGTCTAACCAAGTTTCTCCCTACCTAAAAACTCTGAGACTTTCTTTATGGTCCCATAAAACAAGTGATCATGGAATCTTCACACAGTCTCCACTTCCTGCAATGCCAGGAAAGGGCTCTTTCCCCGACCTGGANCTCAGTGTCCTACTCTTCCACAATACCTCAATGCAGGTCACAAGCCCCTGCCTGTCCTCAGAGCTTCTTGTCACATCTCCTGCAATACTTCCTTTCTAGGCATCTGCCCTTACTGAGGCATGCTTGTTTCCTTCTCCCCTAAAATGCAGGGGTAAGCCCTTCTAAATGTTCCATGCTTGTGTGCCCCAACCACCTGCAAACAAGATCAGACTTTTAACTCTCAGCATGAGGAAAACAGGCTTCAGGGAAGTGTTTTCAAGAAAGTTTACAAATATTAGGCATTGACACCATTGTTAAAAAAATACAATCTAAAGGCAAGTGCCTAGCAATGAGTTACTAAACAGGGCTGTAAAACTTCTTGGAGAAAATCCATGGGTATGTCAGAGGGTTGTGTAACAAGGAGAATTCATGAGGAGACACCCAGATCTTCCTAGGAAAGGGAAATAGGAGAGATTTTTGTGAGTGGACTGCAGGTGGGTAGGGATGGGACCATGAGTGATCAGGTAGTGGGGGTACAGGAGAAGAATACTTAAAGAGACTACTGGAAAGGAGGGGCATTTTGGGGTCAGGTAAAAACCTGGCAGAAGAGAATCTCCCAGTAATCTACAGGGATCACCCCAGCTAAGACTCCTGAACTGGCCAGCTGCTGTGATTAGATTGGTGCCCTGCCCAATTGTCATCAGAGAGGAAATGGANGCAGACCCACAGCCAAACATTAGATGGAGTTCTGGCAATCCTGCAGAAGAGGAGAAAGGATTGTAGGAGCCAGAGGGGTCAAGGACACCACAAAAAAAAACTCACAGAATCAACTAACATGGACTCATAGGGGCTCACAGAGACTGAACTGACAACCAGGGAGCCTACATTGGACTGACCTAGGCACTCTGCACATATGTCAAAGTGTGTAGCTTGGTCCTCTTATGGGACTCCTAACAGTGGGAACAGGGTCTCTTATGCTTTTACTGGCTTTGGGACCCTACTCCTCATACTGAATTGCCTTTCTCAGTCTTAACACATGGGGAGGTCTTACTGCAACTTGATATGCCATGTTTTATTGATACTCATAGGAGACCTGCCCTTTCCTAAACAGAAACAGAGGAGTGGATTGGGAGGTGGAAGTAGATGGGGGTTGGAGGTGAGGGAGGAGAGGAGGACAGGGAAACTGAGGCCAGGATGTAAAGTAAATAAATAAATAAATAAATTTATTTAAAAAAAGAAAGAAAATCCTTGGGTATGAGAGATGCCTTCCTTCTAAAAGGATAGATGACCAAATCTGTCAAGGATTCTTCTGGTCTTTCATTCTTACATGCAGGGCATGGCCCTTTGGGAGCCCTCNAAACTTATAAGTGACGACTGGTTTACAGGCTGAGGAGTACTGAGAGCAGCTCAGCTGCCCTTTCCTAGTACAGCTTTATTTTGAGAAATAAAAGTCCTTCATCAGCTGTATCTTGAAGATCCCTCAAAGTGCTGAGTGTTAGAAGGCTTGGTCCCCAGGGTGGTGAAATTGGGAGATGGTAGAAGCTTTGAAGGGGTGGGACCTGATGGGTCCCTAGCCCCTTTTCTTCCTTTTGTGTTTTTGGCTACATGATGAGTAGTGTTGCTGACATGTGCTCTGTCCATGATGTATGGGTCACTGGCCCAAAGCAAAAGGTCCAATTAATTAAGGACTAGAAACTTCCAAACTATCAGGCATAGTAAACCTTCTCTCTTCATAAGTTGACTATTTTATATATTTTGTTATATTGACAGAAAGCTGACTAACATATTTACCATGTATAATCATGGCAACATTATCCCTAATCATAGACCTTAGAGTAGAGTAAATTTTTTAGGTGTTTTCTAAATTACTTTACCNTTTGAACAACAAGATTCTATATAGGAAGACACATAACTTGAAATGACCTAAGACTGTTACAAGATTGGGAAGACTATAGATGTTTATAGACAAGGTCAACAAAAGAAAGAGAAATGGAGAAAATAAATGAAAAGGGGGAGAAGCCATGCTGTGCTTGAAGGGCTGGGGACTTGCCTGTCCATCAGGCTTTTGTGGGGCCTATAGGCTATAGTGAACTCACATCCACCTTCTTCAGGGCAACCTGTGCCTCACATTATTGGGTATCTCCTATTGGTTAGGGAAACAGCAGTTTATCCTTATAGCTTCTGGAGACAACAGACCTTGGCCCTGGGCCATTTTACTGTGTCTAAGCTACAGCAGTATAACTTTGGGAACATCACTTTTCTTCTCATCACTGACCCATTAATTAAAACAATCATACTTTGGCCTCANTTAGCCTTGGGGTTAAATTTTACCTGGGGAGCATTACTTGGATGTTCTTTTGTCAAGAGTTCTTGTGATTTATCTGTGTGCCTGTCTCTATTTCCCTGGAGTCCATATAATACTATTTGTGCTCATCAGGACAAAAAATTGTCTTTGTCTGATGTCTACATCACTGCTGGTCAGAGTGAACACCAAGCAGTGGTTCAGAGGCTTCTGGGTGGTCATGCTGGGAGCCTGGAGCCTGGTGAGTCAAACTGCCCTTACTGTGTTGCTCTTGCTGGCATAGGAGCCAATTTTGCTCACTAGATTTATACACTAGACACCCACAGACCTGAAGACCANTGGGATAAATTTACCTCCAACACATGATAGGAATTTATGGAAAGACTGAGCAAACAAACAAATCTCAAGGATGGTAGACTTAGCAAACATCAGCAAATAAGCTGGGCTTGGTGGGGAAGCACACCTGTAACCCCAGCACCCAGGAAGCAGAAACAGGAGATTCNTGGGTTTGAGACCAGCCTGAGTGACATAAAAATTTCAAGACCAGACTGCTGGGTCTTAGTTCAGTGGTAGAACACATGCCAGCCATGCAGCAATCTCAAGGTGCTGGGTCTGTCCCTAGTAAAGAAAGTTGATCTAGGAATTAAAGAAAATGTCATAAGATGCCCTCGGGGCTTGTAAGCACATTGTTAGATTTGGGAGAGTGATCTGTTTAAGAATAAGATAAGCAATACATATTTGCCTGGATTTTACTGCTGCCATTCTTAGCAAAACATTTCCCTGTCTCAGCAACTGGGTACTCTTCAGGCTAGGGTAGATATGGAGATTCAGTCTGAGGCACTGTCTTGGCCACTGTCATTCTCTCCTGTAGGTTTTTGGAAACATGTTTGGACACTTTATAAATATGTATGTGTATCTCATCTAGATGGATTGCTTTTTAGGAAAATAGACTTCTGTTTCATTTTATTTTTCATTATGATAGATGAAGAGTCTAGGTGAATTATTCTTTTATTTTGATATTAACCACTGCTAAAAGTTGAAAATTCAAAAACTCTCGTTCTGGATGTTTTTAGAAGAATTTACATAAGCAAACATTTTTTACTTATCATACTCATAAAAAAGAAGAGAAATGAAAAAAAAAGACAGTAAAGGAACTTAATGAAGTTTAGGAGTTACAGTTGCAGTATGAGCTTGCAGTTAAGTTTTTGTCTGTTATGAATCAGTTTTTTAAGACAACATAGGCAGTGATTAGCCACATCAGAAGTAACCATGGAGAAATGTGGACAAGCACTGGAGAACCACCATGAACTTGGTGTAATGTGGTAATGGCCTGTTACAGTCAGAAGTAACCATGGAGAANTATGGACAGGCACTGGAGAACCACCATGAACTTGGTGTAATGTGGTAATGGCCTGTTACAGTCAGAAATAACCATGGAGAAGTGTGGACAGGCACTGGAGAACCACCATGAACTTGGTGTAATGTGGTAATGGCCTGCTACAGTCAGAAGTAACCATGGAGAA